>DWDT01003680.1:0-12007 GCA_018245595.1 Microceris scylla | reverse complement strand
TATGTACTTATTTGATCAGCAGATTTTCGTCAATGACCATTGTGTTCAATACCACCTAAGTAAAGTGAGAATATTTGAACGAGAATTTCGCTAAATGGAATATTCACTGTAATATTGTAAGGTTTGGCATGATTCAATAACATTTGTAATCTTATAGGTATTAATTTTATAAGTATCTAAATGGAACATTTGTAAAATAATAACATTGATAATATACGTTAATATCAAAAATCTTATTATTATTTAAACACGCAATACTATTGGTACAGTAGACACGGATTTATGTAGTTTTGGTGCTGATTTTAATTTAAATGAATATCTGTGTTAAATATGATTTTAGTATAGTTCGAATAACTTTAGTATTACATTGCGTAACTATGTAACAATTATTCTAATGTTAATAACTTTAACGCTGAAATCACAACTGTATATGAATAATTCAAAGGCTGAAACGAGCAAAGTTCTTAACATTCTATGCAGTTAAAAATTTATTTCGATAAAACATGAAAATGCGTTCTATAATTGTGTCAAAAGTTAAAATATTTTCTCATCGTGGTATGTTATATTTAACCACAGAAATAAAAGTAAATTGCCCGGATTATGACACAACAATGAACTCGAATGAAAGAGCGTCGTCAGTATGCAATGACAGTGGAACCAAGGTAACACTTTGATGTCGCCTCCGTTCTCTTTCGGCTACAGGATGTTAGTTGCCGTCAATTTCGTTATAGGAGAGTCGAGCGCACATCCTATGAACTGTAGGGTTGTCAAGGTTGACTTAAAAAAACAATTTATACAATTTTGGCTCTTGTTCACCACTTGGTTTGTTGAGGTTTGCAGGCGGATGGTTGAGTGAAACGAGTTGCCGATGGAATGTATATGTATTTTCTTTATGACAAATGTATTTACAGAGTGTGTTCGTGCCAGCTCTATATATGTATAAGGTGTAATGGTTTTGGTAACCTATATGGAAGGAGGCACACAATAAAAAATGTGTCAAGGTTAATTGTAATTCCACAAGGCGCTGTATTAGGACGCCTTAATTTTCCTATTGTATACACAAAATCGTCTAGTTGTCGAGTAAGTATATTTTATAGTTTCATTATTTATGTCTGTTTGAAAACTTTATTTGTGATTTTCTTATTGTTCTAGAGGAAAATAAAAAGCAATAACAGAAATGAATTTATGTAACCATATGCCATGATTTTTATTCTATTGCTGTCAACACCATACATACGCAGATAGTCATAAAATTAAGTAGATGTTCCACATGATGAACACATCCGCCACAGCCAGTCGACACAGCCCTTCGCATCAGTAACCGAATACTTACAAGGGCACTCTAGCGATGCTGCCTCTAGAGTATCTAGACAGACATAATCACCACATCGTTGTAAGAAGTTGGTTAATTCATCCACTCCAAGTAACGAGTTCGTGACCGAGCTTAAAAAAGCTTTTGAACACTAACTGAGTGCACACGACGCGTCTTTCATTAGTACTGAGGTTAAAATGGTAATATTGGGGAGGTCAACCATAATTCGTGTTGCCGATTTGAGATAGAACAAAAGCGGTGAATAAATCACAATCTGTGCCATTATAGTTGAAATTTTTTGACCTTCTCCACTTTTTTTTCTAACAATGTCAAGGCGATGGTAGGTGGGACATTGTATTTACTTGATGATATTTTGACTATTTTATGTTCTAAATAAATTCTGTAATTATTAAATAATTCAATAGTCGCGGCCGCTGCTATGGTAGAATGTATTATAGGCTTTTTTGTTTTGTAAACATCTTTGTGGGATTACATTCTTGCAATAAATTATTACATATTAACAATATATTATAGTAGATATTGCAGGAAATCACGGGTAATTATGAATGATGTTGCAAAGTTGTTGCAAAACGATGGTATCATTGGTTGTAAACCGCTACCCGTTCTCGTCGTTAATTTATTGCTTATTAATGTATACCATTATCGTTCACTTTATTATGTTATTTTTATTTTAATACCTGAGTGTCAATAATAAAAGAATAATAATACTGTTTATAAACTAAAAGAGGTACTACCTTAATTTCCTTATTTTTTTTTTCTGGATGGATCTACTTGTTTCGGACTTATTGCTAGAGCCTTATCCATGAACTACCGCTGTATCAACGAGGTAAATGGTCTGGCTATTTCGAAAAACCATACGTGAGTGTTTATATGATTTAATCATATTGTATATATTCACGAAACGTTAAAAATAAATTCGTTAATTGTTCTTAATAGCCGTAGTGATATGGTAGTCAAGGTTAGTCTTTCGAGCAATCAGGACGCAACTTGATGTTTGTTTACCAACTGAAAACGCATGAATAATTGTAGTAATAATGATAATAGATAAAACCTATAATTGCGAGTATACGACTGATAACATTATTAAGCGTGTATTTTATTGTAGTGATTTGTATACTGTGCTGGTGAGCCTTAAATAAATAAATAAATAAATCAATAATTGTATTAAAATTATAATAGATTTCATCGTATACACCGAAAAATTCAATCGTAACCGCCATGTTGTTTTTCAGGCCTCCATTCCGATCTCTCCTTAACCTCACTCGATGGGGAAGAAGGTGAGACCCTCCGTCGCGGTGCTCTGGCAGCGGCTTGTGCTGATGCCGTCGCGGCATACGCCACCCTTGAAGGTTCCCGGGTCCGGGATTCCATTGCCGCTCATGCTCGTCGTGCGTTGGAGCGAGAGAGACAAATAGATGAGAAGAACGAGATCATTGCTGATCTGTCATCTAAGGTATGTATACCGGCTGGTCCTCTATATGTAACTAGATGTAAAAAAGTCATAGGGAATTTGACTTGCGCATTCTGTTCTTCTATAAACGAGTTTCTCTCCGAAGAAACAACGGTGCGGTATGAAAAGGGTCTTCAAACAATGTGTTACAAAAGCTGTTTGAGGCTGACGTAAAATTTGCATTTAGCGTTGAAATTAAAATTCGAAATTTTATTTGTGTACGTTTACACATACTGCTTTCATAAACGTCATGCATTTCATAAGCACAATAGATACAGTAGATCCATTGTGAATAGCCTGAAGAAAAGAGTCTCAGCGTGTCCAGGCTGCTTTCTCGGTAGATATTATAATAAGTGGGCAAACGCGTCTTAGCGGAGGGCTATGTTCAGTTATGGACATAAACGGGCTGAACAAGTGTTCCCAAGTTTTAAATTTCTATCGAAGGATTAAGAGTGGTTGTACGGAAATGTAAGAGCATTTTCAACATGGCTCTTTTACAAGTGTTCGTAAAATGTTTCTTGATATTATTACACGCGTTGATGAAAAATTATCTACCTAATTATACATATCTTTGTCAATGACATATAAATTAAATTTCTAATAATCAAAATGTCGTGTTTCTCCTAATTCGTTTAATTCGCTTAACTTAGCGTCTATCAAACTCGCGATACCTCTAAAATTCGAGTCGCTTTTAAAATTTTACTCGCCTTGTTAAGCCGCACCTGGAACTTCAATTTTCACGGCTCTAGTGATAAATTCATTAGAGTTCTTGCGAACGAAATCTATCCATCGCTTGTGGAATTTAATACCACATTGCTTGTTACGATGTCCAAAGTAGCAATATCGGTGTCGACAGCTCTCGTCTCGTGTCCAACGAACGGTATGTCCACGTACGGACCGTATCGTCCACGGCTATTCAATATCACTGCTGTACACCGTTGCGTGCTATTGGTCTTAATCGATTTTACGCCTCCAATGTAACGCTTAAATTGATTCAGGTCCACTTGCACACTTATTCCATCGTTAGCCGTCCATTTTGTTTCTCCTACACCTTTATTTTTCACGTACAGTTGGTGGGTTGCCGTTTTTTAGTGATTCTAATATGTTTTTCATTCGTTTTTGTTATTCTTTTCGATATATGACTTGGTGTGTTGATGTCATGTCGAGCACAGAAGCATATTTTTTTTATTCAGTATAGCCCACCACTAGGCCACAGCTTCGCCTGAAGCAAAGCACAGGTGTCGCTTACGGTGTAGCATACTTGTGTATCTACCGACCCATGCTGGGATACAGGATGTCGTATAGAGGTGAATAACCCGATGCTGGTTGATCAGGATATGACGCGATCGGCCTAGGTACAGCTAAATACCGAATACAACCGTGTAGCCGAAGCCTCGGTCTGCGGTCCCCAACCACCACGCCCAGCGTTAAGGCCATGGGCATTCCCCACAAGGAATGCCTACGTTCTGCAGTGGGTTTAGGCTCATAAATATATAACTCTTAATATGAGAGGAGACCCGTATTCCAACAGTGGAATTTTAATGGGTTGAAAAAAAAATGTCACACATATATAGTAAAATACATCATATTCGCTCATGTTACAAAGTTACTTCAAATATTTTTTTTAAATATGACCGTAAGATATTCCCTGTTACCTATTACAAAGGCCCCAAACGTCACGTGACATTAAACCATAGCAACTTTAATAAAAAGTTAAAACAAAGGCATTAATTCGATACTTAAATTTTTAATATTTCAAATAAATTTAGCAGTGAATTGACATTATCTGCGCTAGTTTCGTGTTATACTTAAACGTTTTTGTACGATTTCCAACTATCCTGGCAAACAAAGGAAACCTGTTTCACCCACCGGCTTCCATACCGGCCGAGGAACTTGTCTCTTTATAGTTCTCTGCTCATATGCGGTAAAGGTCAGGAGACATCTGATACAGTCTGATTCGTAAATAATCGCAGTGTAGGCGTATTGTTTTTTCCCTAATGGTCACTTCATCAAAGTAGGTAGCACTACCAAGTGTTTCGTTTTTTTTTGTGAACAGGTCCATTAATGTTTTGTTTATTTTCTATGATACGTTCAATTAAGAGTTTCTACGA
Source organism: Microceris scylla (assembly GCA_018245595.1). Classification (NCBI taxonomy): domain Eukaryota; kingdom Metazoa; phylum Arthropoda; class Insecta; order Lepidoptera; family Hesperiidae; genus Microceris; species Microceris scylla. The sequence continues at coordinate 7,113 of DWDT01003680.1, read as the reverse complement.
AACAAAATGTGATAAAATTTGAATATAGATACAATTTGTTAGAAACTGAACAGTAGGTAGGTATAATTATATAAATGAGTCAATCCAACAAACTTTAACAGTATTCGAATATTTTTCATGCGTTTACTTATGATTAATAAATGAATGAATTACTGAATATTGAATTATAGAAACGTCTGGAAGCTGTGGAATAATAAAACGGGTGCTAATTAGCAATACGCTCAATAATCCTATTTTTACCAGCGGACAGTGGATTATAGCGCAATGTATAATTCATAACGTTAATGCATTATGTAAGCGTGTATGCAACAACCCTTGCAGACTGCTTGTCTGCTATGACGTCACACCGGCGAAGGTTAACGGCCTACGCAATAATAAACATTCAGTTTTTTTTCTATCTTCGCGAAAAGAGACTATTTTTATGATTGAACGTAACTTCCCGCCTGTAATCCCCGAAGAGGTAGGCAGAGGAATGCAGAACACTCCCACGTTTCACCGGTTAAAATGATTGTCTATGAAATTGTATTGTACCTATATGAAATTGCATTGTATTTTTATGATTGTCTATGAAATAGGTCTATAGCTATCTCTGGTCCTCTACTGTACCGAATGTGTATTATGATATAATATTTATTTTATTATTTATTTTTATAACATAAAACACATATAATTTTCCATATTGTGTGAATCTTAATATAAAATTATGTACCGGGTAAACTTACATATCTACATAATTATACTCCTATCGCGTTTGCCAGATTTTAATGTAGATAAATAATTATATAACCACATAATAGTAATATGTACATAGTAACTAAACTACAGACTACTTTGACACATTATGTCAAATTCCGCTCAGTAAAGGCCCTTCTTCAGCAGTGACCTTCGGCTAATGATGACTAACTAAACCTATAACATCAAAGCTATTAAATATCGTTACAAGCGATTTTTGGCGCCATAATGCCTCTTTCTTTTTAATCGTTAGTTTGACCGCAACTTTGGCCTTCATTCAGCCTTGACAGCCTACGGGCTGTACATCAATTAACGGCAATATTAAGTACTTATATATGTATGTAGGCTCGCTGTTCATGGCTTCTACGTTTTTGTTTCACGTCGAAAAACATTAATAACGTTGATGGTAGCTAAGCTAAACTGCCACGCTGAACCTTGTCGTTAAAATATTAAAACATTCTTTCAATTTAATAAAATTTCCTTTTACCTTGGACTGCCTCGTTGGTGAAACGGGTGAGTGTATTACTCTCCTCTGCCTATCCCTTTGAGAATTACAAGCGTTATGTTACGTTTACGTTCTTTTACCTATCTCGCTTTAAATTTTGTAAACATAGGTACATGTGTTTGTAATGATTGATATTTTCATCAATAAAAACGTCTCGGTCTACGCTTGAGAGATTGAAGGCGAAACAATGCTGTAGTTATAACCCTTATAATGTTTACACTTATTAAATGATAGATAATAATTCTCTAATGCGTGCGTACGAGGTAAAATAAATGTTTTATTTCTTTCCTCTTTCCGCCATTTTCTTTTTCTTCTTTTTTCCTTACCATTTTATTCAATTAGTGGCAAGTCAGCGATTTACTTAAAGTATATACAAAGAATGTTTTTGCAATTATAAAGTACTGGTATCTTTTGTCAGTTGGTTGATTCCGTTGTTATTGGCTCTAGTAATAATCGTAGAACATTCTCGAAGATTTTAAAACTCTTGGTTCGACCAGTACCTACGTACGTGACCAAAAAAGGTCAAAAGTTAACCGGCAATCAACAAGATTACAGTTAATGATGTTGCAGATGATTACTGCATTGGGCTAGGTGCAAATCTAAGGGCTTCGTAGAAGTGTATTAAGAGTAATTTCCCTATTCCTAGAATCTCGATTACAGCAATATGCGGGCATCGACATATTTTTCTTGACGACTTTATAATATGAATGGACCTTGATCGGTTCATAAAGTACAGTTTTTTGAAAATATCGGGCTGTTTTATATGAGTAGAATAAAATGGTCAGTTATTTATATTTCAAAATACCGTTAGTTTTTTTTTTGTTTTTATCAGCCATAGACTAGTGGTTTTGAGTTCGAATTCTGTCATATATTTCTAACTCCGCTTTTAAGATTAAATATATGTCGATTTAATAGCGAAGGAAAACATTTCGAAAACCCTACATGTCCCAGAGTTCTCCATAACGTTTGTTAAGGCGCCTTAGTTTCTATTACTTGCGGGTGCACAAAATCAGTATATTTTTGTAAATCGTGTTTAATCCGTAATGGAAGAACGTGTTCCCTAGATAACGGCAAACACTATGTTTTGTCGAAAGCATATTAAAAAAAGGTCCTAGGATTGTAGGATTTTTCTTCAACAATATTCTAAAAAATATAAAAAGAACAAGCCATTTTAAGTTTCTCGCCTCGTTATATAAATTAAAATCATCAGAAGTCATCATCACATTATCGTCAGCCTGTCTCAATCCTCTGCTGAACATAGCCTTTTATAATGAGCTCACTCACGCCCCGTCCTCGGCTTGCCGCAGAGGCCCATTAGTCCACTGAGTAAGAATCAAATCAGATAATATTTCCATCTACTTTATGTCTATATTTCAAGATATTTCTATATTGCAAATAATACAGTTGTCTACATTAGGATGTATGTATATTTATTGGCAACATGTTTCACCCAATTTGCAGCACGGTGCATTAGGTATAATAACGCCGAATCCGTACCGGAAGTAAACGGACCGTATAACAGGAAGCTATGATACCTATGAATGGTCTTTGTTTGCGAAATAGCGCGTAGGGTCATCGGATTGTACCGACCCGTGGGATTTAACAGCGCGAATCGAGATCAAACGCGAATAATCGATTATGTTCTGTAATACATGCTGTTTGATTAATAGACAATCATTTTTGTCTATGAATGACGCGCTGGCCACAGGGTTGCCATATCGAAGATTATTGATCTTACTTTATTAAAATTATGCTTTATTATCTATAATATTTGCTTTGATGTCACGAAAGTAAGTTTTATTTATACATTTGTATGTATTCTATCAGGAACTGTCAGACCGAAGCGGGTCTGCCTCTTTATATCGTATTACGATAGTGTAGTTGATGCTGAGTTCCAGATAAGGATATAGGAATGATATCTAGAATCCTGGACATGACATCCGTCCAAGTACTACTATATTATCATCATTATCAGCCTACTTCCGTCCACTGCTGGACATAAGCCTCTCCATTAGCACGCCACTGAGCCCGATCTTCAGCTCTTCGCATACAACAACTGCCAGCCACTTTGCGTATATCGTCATCTAATAAGTTACTTATTTCATATACGAGTACTTTTTTATGTATAGATTTTTTATCCGTGACGAACCTCAAAAACGTGCAAAGCAAAATACGGGTATTATTGCTGAATAGTGGCTAAGTGGTAGCTGTTTCAGAAACGTCATAAGTCACAAATATCAAAACATATGTTTCGTTTCATTGATATATTTAATTGTGCTATTTGATACGTTCGTGCTCGGCAGTGCGCGGGCCAAGTTCTAGTGTCATTGCGTTTTTACGCTCTATTTCAGCTTCACCTTACTTAGTTAAAGGTCAACAAAGTAGGTTCAACCTGATACCTGCAATTAAACAATCCAGCCATAATATCCACATTCCTTCAAGCGTGCCGAACTATAATTATAATAATTTTTCCGAAACCAGTGTGCGTGTATGAAGAAAATGGTGAATGTGGAAGAAGCACGAAGTAGAAGACTTTTCATAGATTTTCATTAGTTAAAGATACCATGAGTCGCACAGTTCATAGAGTAAAGTGACCTTGAGTTACAGTGACTATAATTTACATGGGCCAATTCCATATTTAGGGACAATAAGGTTCTCCCACGCTCACTGCTTTGAATTGAAAATTGACTCAAGGATAAAACTTGTCGCAGACTGTAACAATATTAAAATTAATTTTATATTTATCCATGGAAAAATATTAAAGCCTCTTATTATAATAATGTAAATCCCCGATAATTGTAATCGAAGATAGCATACTTGCCGATGACATTTTTATGATTTCGTAATATAAAGTTGCCGTTTAAAATGTCAAAGTCATGTGTACATTCTTTTTAAAAGATTTTACAACAGCTGGTTGGCCTTTGGCCACTTGCTAATGTTAACATTTGAGCCTCGAAAGGGTTCGTGATAACATCTGGCCTCATGCGACATGAAAGTTGACCTCTTGTAGTGTAATAAACGTACATTCAATTGACCTGATGGAAAATTGCCGTTGGAAATCATCCAAGGTTTAACGTAAAATTTTGCCTCCATTTATTCGTGAATGTGTGTATTACATAAACAAATAGAATAAAATATATGTGTGCGCGTGTGTGTACCTAAATGACGCTCGACTATTTAACTGATTCCTCGTAGCGTAAATTACTGAACCTAAAAACGTTAAATTAGAACACTTTGTTCTTTTTGTGATTTAAGCAATGACTAATATTCAGAAATTTTCATTGCTAAAGTGAAAGAGATGAAAGATTGTAAGAAAATTTTCCTCTCTTAAAGAGCTTGAAGATGTCGGTACTGGGGTATCTGCAGATGATCTCAGGAGTACTCAACTGCAGAAATATATACAATAACCACATACGGCACATAATATGATTTATGTAACATATAACCCATAGAGTTAATAAACAAAACTTAAGTTTGGAAAAATATTTCTTAAGGTGTTGAAATTTGCCAACCCACCCACACTTGGCCACCATAGCAATCTTAATCCTTAACGATGTCATTTTAGCAGGGGACTCGTGTTCAACACTGAGTCGATTAAAGTTTTGAATAAAAAATAACAAGAAAAGCTCGCAAATACTCCAGTTCTATCCGTTCCAACATTGAAAGGATACAAGAATTGAAGAAAATGAAAAGCTGGGACAGACTTTAATTATATCCATTCACTTAGTATACCACGTAGAAGTCCACTTACCAGGCTACTGCGCGTATTCTAATCGACCCACTAATCTGTACCGCATTACCGTCAAGGCTGTACAATTATGAGATTTATGGACTTTTTGTGTGTGTAAAAAATATATCACGTTGAAGGTCGCTGCGAAATGTCGTGGCATTTTTTTTATTCATGTATAAATAGAACTGTCAAATTTAGTACTGGTTAAATATAGTCGCGTTTAGATTTTTTGTAAATAGAACGGGTCAAATTAGTACTATTTGCATTTCGCGGTATTTTGATTTAAACTCAGAACTGTAGACAAGTTTTGAACTCTTTTTCTAAATTTAAAATTTGGTCTTTTTTGGTAACCATGTTTATTAGTTGAATGTGAACCATGTTTTTTAGTTGAATATAAAGAAATCTGTTAGGGACTAAATATATTATTTCTATCGTTAAAAGTTCCCATACTAACATTATAAAAAAATATACCATACAACTATTCAGTCATAATGAATGAATAGATTGAGTACAAGATAAGATTAAATGCATCTTATACAGAAAACATTTATTTTTCCTTCTATAAAGGTCAACGGCCACTGAACTTGATACTATGTCCATGATAGATTAAAATCAAAGCTTTCAATTTTTTTTAACATCAACTCGACTGCGCTGTGCTCGTGATCACGAAACAAAGATGGCGTTCGACTGAACCGCGATTTCTACTGCTGTTAAAATGAATATATCATCAATTCATACTCCAATGTTTAGTGGTTTTTCACACTATTAAAATTACCGCCGTAACACTTTTTATTATCGTCGTAATCAACGGAAGTATAAATATGGGGAGATCGTGGGATCGTCAAGTGAAATCCATTACTTGTCTATGCTTCTATAGTCTTTTGAATCTGTCACAGATTACGGAAGCTAATTTTTCCCGCGCTTTTTTAAAGATAGTTGATCAAGTGTACGTCAAATTGACTGTGAATAAGGCATCCATAATGTTATCTGACGCACTAACGTAATTTAATGAAATGTAAGCAATTTTAAAATGAAGTACACAATATGATTGTACTAAAGAAAATAAAATGATTGAAAGTTTTTGAATCGGAGACACAGTTACACAGCCCAGAAGCTAATTTTTCCCGCGCATTTGTTATTCAGATATGTTTAAACGAGTACAACATGCATGGATTGAACAAGTAATTTCTAGAAAACATACGTTTATATAGTTTATATAATTATAATATATAATATATTTATATATGTATTGCTATTTCCTACAGCGTCATAAACGACCTTAAAAGAGCTATTCCCTATTTAAACTCAATTTTTTTCTACCGGAAATCACATATTCAATGTAACTAAAGTTTTAATATCTGTCTACCACGTCCACAATATACGAGTAGGTACCTAAATATCATCGATTTCAATGTCAGTAAGCTTACATTGCATTTCTTAAAATTAGTAAACCTTGCTGGCAATTTGTACAACCAAAAAATAAGTTGCATTTGTAGCGACTAGTAAACTTGGTCGCAATTATTTAAATCATTAAACTTGGTTGCAATTTCTTCAAACAAATCAAATTAGCCACAACTTTTTTATGCTAATGGCAATTAATTATACATGGCAACTGTTTGGAACTAAGTATACTTACGTCACAACTTTTTCCTTCCAGTTATCAGTAGCCGAGGTGGAGCTTCGCGCTGCTGCTGAGGAGAGAGACAAGCTGCTGAACGACGCCAACTACAGCAGCCTGCAGAACGACGAGGCGGTATCCCGCGCGCGCCAGGAGAGAGACGAGGCCATCGAGAGGAAGAAGACAGCGGAGGTATGAATTGGACAAAATATAACAACTGTTTGGACAAAAAATTGGACTAAATAAAACAACTGTGTGGACAAACGAATTAGATAAAATAAAATAACCCAAGTTATTTGGTCAAATTTTAAATTACTGTGAATCCGCCTTGGAATATGATAAAGTTCCTTCTCAGTTGGGGTTAATGCATGCTCATAAATGGGACATAGGCAGTGATAGCCTAGTGGTTAAGAATTCAGCCCCTCACTCCGGGGTTGCCGGGTTCAAACCGACGGCGCGCACCTCTTTACAAAAAGTGCGTTTTAAGTTTAAATATCACTTGCTATCATCTTAGAAAAAAATTTCTAA
>DWDT01003679.1:0-12008 GCA_018245595.1 Microceris scylla | reverse complement strand
CTTAACGTAACTGGTGAAACGTGGGAGTGTTCTGCATTCCTCTGCCTACCTCTTCGGGGATTACAGGCGTGAAGTTATGTTCTTAAATTTAATAATAACGCTTATGTTACATTCGACTTTATTATACGTTACGTAAATAATTTCATATGAGATGCCAAATTATAACTTAAAACAGTTAAAATATTGTAACAAACCAAGAAAAGTAATGGTTTATTTCATTTAATTACAATGCTATACGCACGCATACAACGCTATAGATGACATTTGGTGGGTGCTGGGCCGGCGGTGTTTGGAACTGCAGTAGCGAACAGCAGGTGGGCCGGTGCAGTGAAAGGAGCGGTCGGGCTGGGGGTGGGGCGCGGCGGGGCTCGTCTAGACAGGCCGCAGACGCACGGAGGCTGCGCCGCGCCCGACACACACATACACAAAAGTGCATCGCCTGATTTCACTAAAACACACAACCAAACGGACCTCTGCCACTTAAGTTACTTTGTTAATCGAACACTGCATCCATCCAGTTATATCTTTATTTTTATTGTACATACATTTAAGAAACGGCTACGTAAAAACTGTACGTGTTACCTATATGTTTGGGCATTTCAACTTATATTTTATTAATTGGTATTATTATTGTACCATTACGCCAGAACTCTTAAGGGGTAGACTGACGTGCTTCTTTTATATTTGCCACTTTCTTCATACACGCACGCTAAATTCGAAGATTTTTAAATTCTTTATCATAACTAAACTTGCTTCATTAATTATAACTCAATAAGTATATTAACACGATTTTAGTTTGTGAAACGAACAATATTTACTCGCGTCAAACAGTTGAGTACTAAAAGGGTTTGATGATCGTCGGATATTTATAGACGGGTAGCATTTGTTTACGTATGTAAAGCTAACAATTACTAAATAAAAATACAAACATCTAAAATGTAACGTTGATCTAAAGGGAATAGTCGGTGTAAACATTGGAAATAGACACAATAAATACAGTTTGGCCCTAAAGCGAACATTGGTCCTAAGTTTTCGTCTGATGTCAATCGCTGTCTGATCTATTTGTAATTAAAAAAGTACCTGTAAAGACTGTAGGAAAACAACGTCAAGTGATACAGCCGACTGCATAACGAAAAAATGGATAAAGACACGGAATGAACAAGTTATATACATAGTATTAAACGACCCGCTATATTTATAAATGTCTTTGCTCTTAGTTATTCTATTATCGCTAACGATTTTAATGACACGATATTGTAAATTTGTGGCCTCTTCAAAAACAACTTTGACAGCTCCTTACGGAACAAGCGTTATCGTCACAACGTTCCCACACATTCCTTTACTAAAATGGCCACTTCAAACCACTCAGACGGCTGTTCGAAAATAGAAAAATAACCTTAAGTTTCAATCGTGGGGTGATAATGGCAAACCGCGCACGGATTAATAAAAATAAGTCAAATAATCGTCCTCATGGTCAATATTTGTAAGAAAAACATTTTACTATTTAGAAGAAAAACTCTACCGAATAGTATTGATGAAATGTACGCTGTTTAAATCAAATATAATTATCAAAATGTATTCTGGTCTTATAGCTATTTATAATTATTTTTAATGTTTTATTCAAAGTACACTTCAGTTTAACGCAATAAGCGGCCATAATACATTTTGGCACTGTCTACCAGTCACCCCAACTTATAATATAATTTATTAGAATTAAATAGAAATCGTTGCTTGTAGTCAATTTAGTTACATTTAAATCACGAAACAGGTACATTAATGATAGGCATGTTTAATGAATTAGTTCTCGTATTATTTGGCACAAATGCATTAATAAAATTTGTTGGCAAAATAAAATCTGTGTAAAATTTAAAAAACGGGAAAAGGCATATTCCGATCGTTCGGACGCTTTGAAAGAATGACAGACTAAAAAAACAACCTAATAAATATACAATGCGAATTTTTGTAAATTCGCTTGCCGAGAAAATTCAAGACTAACCTTGACTCTTGACTGAGCAAATAGGTCAGATACTAACTGATAGAGGCGTCAAAATTCTGCGAAACCAGCGTAAACAAAATGATGAACTTACAAGAAGCACGGTCTGTAAGCATATATTCCCCACGTAATAGGAGTATATTCGGCACAAGGTTTTCTGTGTCTGCCTGGCGTAATGGTATATTAATGATAATAATTTTATCGCAAAAATCACTGTAGCCGGTAGTCTCCCACAGGCAGCCACTAAACCATGGGTGTGTAATTAAATCGACAGCGAGTAGATGTATCAAATTGCAGTGGATCGGTGGCCGGAGCCTGAGCAGGAAGTCGTGCACTTGTATATTTTTTTCTCGCCGCGGTCGGGCGCAGGGCGTCGCCGTTGCACTGCCAACGCATCAATACTCGCCATTGTCGGCCACTCCACTTGACACTCGCTATAACTCACTCTATAAACGAAATGTATGATAAGTAGTTACTAAAAAAACACTAGAAATAGCACTGCTCAAAATTGGACCGAAATATATTTTCAGTAATACGATGTGTATTTAATTTTGACTTGCTTTCTTTTCTTAATGAGTCTTGGGCTAAAGGCTTGTGGCTCTGTATAAGGACCTTCTTTGCAAAGCTTCGCTTATCTGTCCTGCTCACTTTGAATCTGCTCATTCTTACTGTGACCTATTTAAATTATTTTCTTGACTGTGACCTATTTCAATAACTTTAAATACATGATACATAAATGATTACTTCATGTTCGTTGTTCATGACCAGCGCCCTCACAAGAGTAAAAAAAACTATACAAAATAACATAATAACAGAAAAAAATTAATTAAAACAAATTTGTATAGCACACAACAAACGAAGAAAAATATTCATTTATATTCATGTACATAAATAGCACTTCCCTCAATAGATTAAATCAAGGGTCTTCGAAAAGAAGCTAGATCAAGCAAGTCAAAAACGAAAAGCGATGATCAAGAGAGGCCCGTTCAGCAGTGAAATAAGACTGGCTGGTAATAATGACGATATAAAATATTCAACCATTTATAATATTTTATCTGATGCCCTCAAATTCTTATTTATATGTTTATTTTTTGTCATTGCTTCACACTACGATCTGGAGAAATCAATATCATTTATTTCTAAAGGCTGTCCGCCGATTTATTATTATCTCCTACATCATGAAATAGACATTTATTATTAGGTCTGTACATGTATGAAGACGAAATTAAAAAAAAAAACAGTTTTTAAATATTTGAATCTATAAAAATTGTTGGTTACTTTTAACAAACTGTAAAAAAGTGTTTAATTAACAAAATAGTGCATCTTCTCAATCCTATATGTAAACAGTTCATTAATGCCACGATCAAATATCTTGCTGTACGGGGAGTAAAAACAGATTAGGAAAACATGTTGACCTTGCATTTCTCCCATATATTCTTTGTCGTCTAGAGTCTACCAACCCGCACATGGCCAGTTTGGCAAACTATGGCTTTAACCCATCTCATTCTGAGAGGAAAACCCAACCGCGATTGCTGATTATAATGATGAAATATCGAAGTCAGTATTCCATCATTATGGTCATCAGCCGTGGGAGTGTCCTACACTCCTTTGCCTACCACTTTGGGGATCACAGGCGTGATGTTACATTACCATAGACAGTAGCAGTACCCGCGTCGTCTATAAAATCTATACGTTATCAGTAACAATAAAAAAGATATATAAAAAACAATGAAAACCAAAATCAGCTCCAATCAAAGTGCAATAAAATGTGATTGTTAGCCACGTAACAAATAATGAAACAAAACATTGGCAGAATGCGCATATAGCGAACGGTGCATACAACAAAGCCGAGCGGCGGTTGCAGAGCGGGCGATGCGATAACTAGGGTTGCCAGCTTATGCTGAAATGTAAAAAATAATAAATTTAAATTAAAATTATTGTCTTTCAAAATAAAATTAAGTGAATAAAAAAATAAAGATATGAATTGATAAAAGTACTATGTCACTAATTTATTGTTAATTTACAAAAATGGTCGTTAATACATTTCGGTGGCTGTATAACCGTTGAACATAACACTTTACACAGCTATATTAATTTTTCATATTATTTAAAGCTTCTTTAGGAAAAGGAAAAGGAAAGGAAAGGAAAAGACACAACTCTTAACACAACTGTCTTTAATTATATATTATTTTATTATCGATTACAACACCCTTCAATTAACGAACAATATGTATCTCATAAATAATTATTGATTTGATGACATCATTTAAAGAGTGAGTGATGGGTATAAAAAAACCACGGCAGATCTAGAAGTGACATCTGACAACAATACTCCACACGTCCTCCATAGGAGATCTACCATAATGACACATTAATAATAACAATAGTAATAAAATCATGAGTATGATAAACATAGCGAAGGACGCCCTCCAGTTAGGTGGAGTGGCGATATACGCAAAGTGGCTGGATGCGACGAGCTGCAGATCGAGCTCCGTGACGTACTTTTGGAGGGGCCTGTCCGGCAATGGTTAGAAATAGGCTGATGATGATGATGAGTATGATAATTTAACGGCTGATCAAGAGGATACAGACTTTCATAACCAAGTCAGAAAAAGTGTTATTGGGTTTTTCAAACTCGACATTCCTAATAGTAGCACAGAGTCATTTCTGCCCGGTATATGCCGACCAATAGGCCGGCCCATGGTACGACTTTTAACATAACTTGTGATTCGTTGGAGCACACTCTTCTGCTTACCTCTTAGGGAAAATACACGTTCAATGTTTCGTTAATGCTATTATCATCAAAATCAACCTATTCCCATCCATTGCTGGACCTAGATCTCTCCAATAATGATATGCATAACATCAAACCTGTAATCCTCGAAAGGGTAGGCAGAGGAGTGTAATAAATTCCCACGTTTCACGAGTTATGTTTACGTCGCACAATTGAATAGGTAGTGAGACTATCGCGACACACCGATAATGATATACAAGGTTATAAATAGCTAAAAGTAATTAAATGGAATGTACCGAGTTGCAGCCCTGGTGATAAAGAGACGCGCCGGCGCGCCGCTCCGAGGTCGACGCTCCACACGTAAACAGATAACAACGATTGATTACACAGCCCGTGCCTACTCTTAACGCGATTTACTCAACACAGCACTACTGTGCGGAACCGCAGCTTTGTTCCCTGTATTTGGAATAGAATGGAAAAGTTTTATTCGCTCAATGATAAGGGTTAGCTTATAATAATTATTACAATACAGAAAATATCGGAACAAGTCAGTATTATGATGCAAATTGCCCACCCTTTTACGCTTTCTACATAAAATATCATAACCAATCCTTATATAGGTATGTAGTTACACCTATGTATGTCCATATATAATAACCTATAAAAAATATACATCCTATAATATAAAAAATAATAAGACCAGTAAGTACATTCCCTCAACTTCGTTATCTTGTATAGTAACTAATATTCAACCTGAATAATCTTGGATACTCAGTATATTAAGTAAATTTAAATCACTGAACTGAAATAATTCAAGAAAAGGGAACCAGAAAATCCAAATACGCATTTTATACCCAAGAGCATACACTGCCAAGTCTAGGTGATGGACTATACGAAATTTAAAGCATATTTCCGAGTTCTACTTCTTCAAAAAAATATTGTTCGCGTTTTCTTTTCTCTCTCTGACGCCTTACTTTTTATTATTTTACACGAAAATCGAAAACTGTGGTATTTTCTCTGGGATTTCTTTAAAAAAAAAGGAACCGAAAAGTCCTCTACCATCATACTTACGGACAAATAAACCATGCCAAAACATTTTAACATTACGCCTTAATTTTCAAGAAGGGCTAGGCAGAGGTGTGTAATACACTACCTTGATTAACCAGTTATGTTATACGTCCTATCATAGAACAGGGGATGAGCGTATTGACATACACTGTGCGTAAAGCCAGACTCCGAGCGACTACTGCGAATTTCAAATAAGAAAAACCCACCATAGCTTTTCTGTTGCAACTACTCGACCAACGGGGCCGTCTAGATAATTTAGATATATTCTTTGTTATTTAACAACAACACAAACTACAGAGTCTCACTAATCGTGAAGCAGCTGTGACTAAATAGTATAAACTCTGTTAAAACCTTAATTCATTTGCTATGCACTTATTAGTTTTCGTGCGCTTCGAAATTTAAATTCCATTTCTGGAACATTGGTCTCATTATTCCACATTCCACAATTGGCTTCGGCCGCTGGAGCTCTCACCACCACCACAAACACACCGCAGACTTGTAAATTAATTTCGATTTTGAAAATATGGTCTCCAGCGCTCTTGTTGGCCTCGTTTTTAATGGTTCCTGTACAATTTAGTAAAATTTAGAAAGTCAACACCTTAACCTCGATCAAAAAATGGGCAGACAACAAGTAATATATTTAAAAAATTGAGTGTTTTGGATTTATGTTAGAGATTTTGGAAATGTCAGGTATAACTACTTCAATCAATTTATTTGATTTAAATAATTGGTATCTCGTTTTTCTTCAAGCCATATTATCATTGCAATACTAGAAAGTATATTTATTTTTAATTTCAATATATGTATACATATTAAGAAAAATATATTTGTGTTTGGATGTTGTTGTAAAAGGGACTAACGTTGCATGTCACATAAATTTTCTGCGCATTCGGAAATCTTAAAGCTTCATTACGTTTGTGTAACATTCGTTTAAGTAACCAACACCAAGTACCTCACTTATGTAAACAATCTTCAATTTACGAAATTTGAACATTCTTACTGAAAAGCGGACTACATTATAAGTATATACATGCTATATACTGAATCTTTTTCATGGCGCACGGAATTACTTTACATTCACACAAACTTATGTTTAAAATTCTGTCTTTGGTAAAAGATTTTATTAAAGTTTTACGTCCACGACAAAGGTAATTTCCAAGACGATAAAGCAGTTTCAGACCAAAACCGCTCTTCTTTCAGTACTATTTTTATTTTTCTTACAAAAATAAGTGTGTTCTCTTTTATAATGGTCCCTACTTAAATGATAAAATCGTAAAGTGCTATTCAGTGTACCATTAAGCAATTCTTTCAGTACTAGACTAATTTGTAGTTTGTCGCGCAACTCGCAAACGAAAATTTAAATATGGAAATCTATTTTAGTTAAGCTCTAAAACTTATTGCAAATTCGGTACTATATATACTGAATAAGAATTTAGTCTTCTTTATTTTATGATATTTCTAAAATTATAATTTCTAAAAGGTTTTCAAATCGATCGGTTTATGGCACATTCATTCTAAACCAAAAAATGAACCATACTTCTAGTTCTTTATTCGATGCTTCTAGTTTGAAGTAAAAATTACTGAGATATTGTTATAAATGGTAAATTATATTTTTATAATTGTCTCTGAATATTGTTTTAAAGGTAAGCCGTACAGAGATCAATGATAATGAAACTGGACTTCCATCCCTTGCCATATAAAAGACATCAACGAGCAGAGATTAAAACAACTTAAAAGTTTAAACATAAACATTAAAAAACACAAAAATGTAAACACTTTTTATGTTTTCATTCATACATTTCTCTATTAAGTTTTCTATTTCGTAGTTAATAGATATAGCTATGTGGAAAAAAATCGGACTTTTCCAAATGTTGTCATTACAAATATGACTACAGATATTCAATGACACCGTGAACAGTTAGTTTGTTACTTATTTCGTTGCGAACTGATCTTTGTTCCAATCCGGCGTTGTTTAAATTCAACGAAGAGAAATTACAATTACAAATCTAAAACAAATACAGATTTCGAATGCGATAGTAACGGAAGGCTTCGAGAAGGCTTCGACGTCGTAAATAAAAAGACAATTCGTAAATTGCAAAATGTAATTGCAGGCGCTGGAGGCGGGCGGCGGAGCGCCGAGCGCCGGTGCTAATGAAAATTTAAAGTAACCGGTGCGGCTATTCGCCGGAACACAAGCTACGAGGTAACAGCGATCTCTACATCATTCAGTTCAGTTCAGTTTCTTATTAATGTGTATAATATTTGCTTAAACGCAGAGAGAGTAATATCTGCCGTAATAGCGATCTCTACATTATTAAAGCACGACTCTAGAGTTTTAAAGGGGTTTCTTATTTACGTGTATAGCTTTGGCTTTAAGCAGAGAGAATATTAATAAAAGTTTAACGTGGAGTACCAGTAACAGCCTATTAAGGGCTTAACTCTTTAGTAATATCAATACGTTATAAAAGCGTCATTGATTTTCTTTCGAAATCGAACTAAACAATTACATACATACTCAAATATTTTATATAGAGTTGAATGGGGTATGAAACCTAGTATTATTTTGCACAATCACTAATGGTCGACTTGAAATCGAGAATGCCATTGGACATTAAGTGGGTCTATTGTAAATAAACAATAAAGGGTAAATATAAAATAAATGATAATTAAATAATCGTTAGTTCAATAGCTTAAGCACAAATTCATCTCTACTGTTCAAATTAAATCATAAAGATAAAACATTCATACTAAGATTTTGGACGCAGATTTAATGAAAAAAAGTTAGGACCAAGAAAATATTCGATATAATTCTCTAAAAATTTCTGAAGCAATAAACTATCTTCAACAAAAATCAGGTCCTATATCTGTTAATATTTATCTGTATAAGTTTATTACAATTACAATTTACACTTCGGGATGGTTATTGTGCTAAAATGCTTAAGGGCCATACTCGCTACATCGTGTGCCATACAAAGTGAAGCTTGGATAGGGGGAGTGTTGCGGAGAAGTGGAGGGGGGTGTTAGCGGCCACATGCTCCGGTGCATCGCGACCTCGGTGCACTGACCGCCCTCCCGCCTAGCGCAGCCTGCGCTGCCCGTATCACGAAGCCTGCACCTCTATACTCTACCAGAATATATATGTTGAGTAGTGCTTAATAAAAGATTTTCCACTTTTCAGTGTGATCACTCTTATACTGCAATATTTATTATTCTGTGTAAAAGCTTTCCTTTTTGTCCTCTTATTCGTTCACCATCAATTTTTCGGGCAAGTTACCTACCAACTGTATACAGCAACTTTATGAAGCAGTTGTTATTTTAGTTAGATTTTAAAAATTGCACCCGTTTTTATGACCACAAATATGTTTGAGGACCATCATATGTAGGTACATATATGCCAATTCGTCAAACGTCACTTCAATTGTCAAAAGCTATATAAAGTCATAAATAAAAAAATGCTATTTTCACTTTGAATACGTGCTTTTCATTCAAATTCTGAATTATGCGTCTCAGCCAAAACTTGAACAGAATAGCTAAGTTTCATTGCTGCAAAGAAATGTTCTACTACCTCTTAATACTACGGTGTACTTACTACTATCTTGGCATGTTCATAATCTCCAATTTTGAACACAAATGAGTTTTATTATTGTTCGTTCTCGATAGTTGTTTCATCTCTATTAATACTAATGGTGTAGATAAAGCACGTCAAACATGTAAGGACAGAAATATTAGACTATCGGTACTCTCTGCCTACCCCGAAATGAACCTCACCTGATAAAATAATTATATTAATGAAGACCTGCCACTTGATGCCAAAGATGACACGCTTACTGAAGTACTAATTTATTAGTAATAAGCGGAGAAGTTGCTGTATTAAATAGGGTCTTCCGTAGCCATCAGACAAAATGACAGAATGATGACATCAGACAAAATGACTTGTGTGACTTGTGTGAAAGATCAAGGAGCTGCATTCCAATTACATAGATGAACTGAAGCGATTTACGAGCTTTCCTACAACCCAATGCCGAGAGCATTAGAAAAGACCTCATTTTTCTGAAACTGCGACTCCCAGTTATATAATGATCACTGAGAAAAACGAAATTTTGTGCCGCAATCAGCTGATTTGCCGATGTAATTTAGATGACGATTAATCGTATCCGTCATAAGCAACTCATCAACGTTTGCCTGACAAACACAATATGGGATGAATAAATAAATAATAACAAATAAATAACATTGTTCTGTATACAATTATTGAATCCCTTATAGCCAGTTATAGAAGCGTCACACCCTGGATATCGCTGGTACTGCTGTTTAGCAGTAATAGTTACTGTTCTCATATTTCATTTTGGAGGGTATGATTACCAAGAAATATAAGACTAGGTTTCTTAATTCTCAATGTTAACTATGCAAGTGCATTCGATCCCGAGAAAGTAATTAAACCTATTTGAATAATAATAATAAATTTGACTTTGACTTCGTCGTTGGTCGAACGGCTGCCAGCGCGACTGCTGATCAAAAGGTCTCGGGTTCATTTCCGGGTCGGGCGAGGTGTCGTTGGGTCATTCTAACTTGAAATGCTTAGTGGCAGGTAGTCTTAAATTATTATCGTTGTATGGCAATAGGCCCACTAAATATTCTATGGTAGGTCATATAAAAGTAATGGTAAAACATGGAGGCCCTACTCCTCTGCCTACCTCGTCGGAGAACTACAGGTATGATGTAATGTTCCACATAACAATAATTTATTTTCATTTAAAGAGCCTCATATAAACAAACGAGAACGTTGAACTCATTGAATAATAAAGAGATATCAGATATTTACATACAATTTCATTATATGCTATCTGTAAATAAAAAACTGAGGTTTCTTCGAGTTCTCTCCAACGACTGAAAAATAGGTATAAGCTTTTGGGTCTCTACCCTCTGTCTATCTGTCTCTATACCTTCGCTAATTATTTTAGTACGTCAAATCAGATTTATTGTTCCAGATTTTTCAGGTCTGCCTTTGCTCTTGATGATTACCCATTTTCGCTTATTTATTTAATATTATGTAGCACTTTAAGCGCATATTTCAACAGTGGAATATGGGTCGATTATTATTATTATTATTTTATGTGTATGTAGTTCAGGTCTGCTTTGAATTGGATAATATTTCGGAAGACATCCGTTGTTGAAGACAGTTTAAATGTTGATAGATAAAATAAGGTTGTAGATTGTTGACGGGTATGGTACAGATTTGTAGCTGCAGACCATTATCAATCCCTTTAAATTCCGCCGTGCCACATTAACCCCGTGCGGATTAACAGTCTTAACACGGCTTAGAGAACACTCTGGAAAACTAAAGTACAGAAATTTCCTCGCAACGTTCTCTTCACCGTTACAGCAAATAAGATTTATTAAAAATTATATATACATAAATATAGATCTTATAACTGAGATCACTCCAAACAAAATGTTTAACGATGAATATTATTACATACGAGCATTATAAAAACGAGTACGTCTCGACGTATTGAAAAACACTTGAAACAGAATGATACATAATAAACGTTATGTCTTAAACATTAGTCTCGCTCTACGTAGAATTAAAAAACATTTTTATTTGAGAAAATTCTCCTTTTTGCCATTCATTCAGTCCAACACAGACAACTTTTAGTTGCAAATTGGATCACGCGTGCTCGGAAATTTCTAAAATATAATAACATTCTTGACAACTGTGTAAAATATATATATATTGCTTTACTCGTATGTCCGTCTTTTCTTTTTACATTGTAATATGTCCTTATGGTCGTAATCTATGCGAAAATATTTCTTGTTATGGCGAGAAACGTATGTCTCACTATATCTGTTCGTATGTATATTTCGATGATACTCGTTAAGATATGCGTTAGAGGTACGTAAACGGTAATTTGAACATTACTGTAAAAGACATGCTGTAATATATCATACTATGCCTCGCTAAACTATTGATCAAACTTATAGGGGTGCTGTGGATATAATACAATTCTCTGTCTACTACTTCGAAAAAATACAGGAGTGACGTTATGTTATAATTGCATATTGCGAACTTCTCAGGAAGTCTTGTTCTAAGTTTATATGTGTTCGTGACAAGAAAATGCACCCGAATATGACAGTAAAAGGCCCAGGACCGGAAGGAGTGGCGCCGATTAGGGGAGGCCTATGTCCAGCAGTGGACATCTAAAGGCTGACGAT
>DWDT01003678.1:0-12008 GCA_018245595.1 Microceris scylla | reverse complement strand
CCCAATCTTTTTATTTATAGCATTTTTTTCTATTTCATTGGCTTGCATCCCCGTAAAATGCTGCGGGCAAGAATTTGCGTCGAGACTCAAATAGGTTTGACTTTCCAATTCCAATGTTGATGTACTCAATACTTATGCATTGAGTTAACCCTGCGTGGAAAAAATATGTTTGCTTATATCAGTCTTGTAATGGAGTGTTTCAATTTGTTGATTTTTTATGTAACTCGCACAAATTTATATTTCAATTTCAAGACTCCTCTGAGTATTCTTGTGTATGTACATATATTGAACCCTACCAGTACATAACAATTAGCCAATAATGCCAGTTATGGTCATCTTAATTATTAATACTTGTGACGGCGTGAAAAAAACTTGAGAATATTGAGGGAAAAGTTTGAGAATCCTTTTTTTGAATCGAAATGTGGCCGTAAGGTCTAATGCAAATATGTGATTCGCTTTAAGGCGAAAACCGTTACCAACGGACCGAAGGATGACTTGTTAGTTGGAAGATGTATGGTACATGTATATTATTATTGTATTACATATGTTACAGCCGCAAGGGCGAACGTATTCGAACTAACGCTCCTATGAACGTATTGTCGCTTGGACAATAATCTAGGACGTTTGATTGGTGTATCTACAACCAATATAGGTTTTGAATGGACTACTGCACTACTGTGAACCGGATCGAAGCGTCTTGATCCCCCTTAGCAAGTTGGCACTGTACCTTCCACTTTGTAGTCATGTCATGTCATGATATGCGCGAAATCCTTATAATTGTAACGAATTAAATAGTAGACGCAAGTGACGCCCACTTCGTTCTTCTTATTTCATTTTTATTAAATTATTTCATTTTAAATAATAGTTTGTATAGGCTATAAAATACTAAAAAAAATATTCTTTCGTATCAACGTTCCCTACTCATTTGGACTCGTCGAAAGAAATCAAATGGGCCTAGTTTTGAGATTTATTACAACCGTTGAAGACTTCAGGTATTAATTTCCAACTTCATAACTCCTCGCCGGCAAATGAAAATATAGGAAATATGCTAAAACGCCATCCATATGAGCTTAAACAAGATCTGTTTATAAAAGCGTTTATCGGGCTTGATTTTCCACTTGTCGGTTCCATCGTTTCACACTCGTCAATAAGTTTATGGGGTTGCACATATGAAACCCAACCAAATAAATCGAAGCTCAAGATGTTTACTAATCAGTACCCATCGAAGAATTCTGTGGTTTGCCTCGTAGGATTTTCATCAGACCAAACATAGGTCGTGAATGATTGTATTGTCGTTGTTTCATGGATACATAATATTTATACATAATTTCAAATCATTCCAACGTCTGTAATTAATGGAAGGGGAAATTTAATCTGAAGATTGTATTACATAATTAAGTAGACACATATGTGAAACAATAACATATTCTAAATAACTCGTAGCAAAATGCCAAGAGGCATCATTCTCGTTGGTGCATATTAACGGTTGGTTTAATAATAATCATTAATTATTCGACTTCTTAGTTGAAATCCCGAGTCGGGGTACTACTGGATTTTTCTAATTTAGATTTTCTAGCCAAAATTTCTAGTAGTGGCTCGGAGCCTGAATCTGTCCCTGGCGTATGACAATAGGCTCACCAAGTATTACATGATGGGATGTCAACGTAACGGGTAAAATGTAGGATTGTATACACTCCTCTGCCTACCTCTTCGGCTAAACCACCATGTTTCGCGGTTGAACGTAAACGTAACTGATAAAACGTGGGTATGCACTACACTGCTTTGACTACTTCTTCAGCGAATACAGGCATGATGTTGCGTTTAATAATAATAATAATAGTAATCCTACTAAGAGCAAAACACATTTTGTGTTTCATAAAAAAGGTTGAGGATTTTCGTAAAGTAACAGTAAAAGCTGCTATTATAGCGATGCGAACACTGAACTGCACCGACAGGTCCTGTGGTGTGACGTCGTCATCTTATAAATACTTTGTTGTGTTTCATGAAAATAAAGATCAGTACCAAGCATATGCAGTTTTTTTATCTGCCTGCGTGTTATAATATATTGTTTTATTATCCGTTTGAATCAACTTTTTTAAGTCAATGGGATACATAAAAAAATATATTTACAAATACGTCTATGCGTGCCTGCGGATATAACCGAGGTGATTGTTTTACATTAAGTTTCACTTAAAGGCGACGCTTTGTACAGAATGTGGCATCGCTTGCGTTCAAATTCACTGTAACTTGTTCGACAACTGTCAGGATTATTTAATGAAATATGCACCGAGCTCGGCACTTTGCATTTGTAACATAGTTACCGTTAAAACAGTGATAGTTTGTTAAAACTTCGACTTGACACAGGGTTGTATGATTCATATTTGATTATCTCGGTGTCTTTTTAATTTTTGTCAATTTCAATCTTTTTCATCCAAGCGTTTTTCACTAGACATTGTTAAAATTTCCATACAGTCACATATGCGTGGCGTGTTTTGTTCGTTAACAGTTGATGTCGTTGCATTGCTGATGAGAGTCTTTGAATACTTATAGCTATACACAAAAGCAAGCAAGCAGTAGTCGTTCGCACGCCGCGGTGGGTATTTCGCCGCATGGGTACAAGTCTACGGGCCTCGAGGATCCCCTCTTTACCCGAGTAGTCTCGGAGGGTCAACTGCCCCCCGGTGATTTTACCCCGTCGTCACACGGTGTTGTGGCCTACGGTCGTCACTCGCCGACCATCGATGCTACACAGCATCGTCCAACTCCTCCAGCTCCTACGGGAGCGGGAGACCGTCAGGGGGACGAGCATGCATGGGCGCGAAGCTCCTGTAGGCATGGGGCCCGTTATCGGCTCGATCGTACATAGGCGTAGCCAACCAGGCCATAAAACATATTCACTGCTACTTTTATTGTAATCAACACAATGATGCGGCCCTTAGTGATTGCGAACTCATAAAATATTTTTGCTTTTGGTAATATGACGTGACATTTCTGCAATTATACTATGTATATTTTACGTTAGTTCTTATATTTTATATATACCTATCTACTAGTAGAGAAAGAGAGTTGCCATTTTCATTTTCTCACATAAATAATTCTAGAGAAATACGTATTGAAAGAATGAGAACGGTACCAAAATTAATTTAGTATTTCTGGATGTAAATTAATAAGTAAATACTCTGATGCGAAATACAAGTTCGTAGAGACTTTAAGCTTACAGTTTTGGAGTTCTACTATGATCAGTCAAGTTTCCATCAGATGTATATTAACAAATAAAACGACGTCCTTTGCAACACTAATTCTCAATGGGAGCTCGTTCAAGAGGTGATTCGTTTCAACAATACCTGAAATTACCGTTTCGACTTTTGCCGTGTAATCTTCTTGTCTGTACTTCAACTAGATAAGGCTTGTTCTGTTGCAGAGCATTTCCAAAGTCCTGCATTTTCTTTTAAGCCGCAAGTTCAAATAACGTTTGCGTTATTAAATTTCTTGAGGACTTTATGTTTAAAACAAAACACTATGTTTTAATATTAGGGACTATTAATTAATTATTATAGAAATCAGACCTCTTGGCAGTTCTGCATCAAGTTGATCTTACCGATCTTTTTTATATTAAGTTGGCTGTGTGAAGTATCTATATCGCTAAAGATAGTGCTTTCTTTAATATAAAAAAATAACTGATTACGATTGACTGTCTCAGTGGTCGTATGTTTGCAAGGGCGACTGTTGGATCAATTCCCGCATAGGGCACTATTGTATTTAACCTATAAACCTAACCTAATTTAATCTAATCCAACTTAGATCTTCTACAAGAAATTTCTAGTGAAAGCTCGGAGTCTGGACCTGTGCCCGATGTATGCCAATAGACTTACACACCTATTCTATGTTGGGAAATAAACGTAACTTCTGAAACGTGACAGCGTATTACATATTTCCGGCTACCCAAACGGAGATAACAGACGTGAAGTTCATTTTGAATAAGATTATATTTAAAAATAAAAGCAAAACAAGAACACAACAATGTAAAACTTTACATTAGTCCCGTAGTAATGTGTAGTGTTTAATACGAGGTTTCTATTTTAACTTTTAACACGATCACCGCGGTATGCTCACGCCATGTTTATCCACTTACAAACGAGAGACGCTATTGTCGCATGTTTACCAGGATCCCGAACTTCGACAGTTTGCTTTTAACTTGGTCTTGTATGCTTACAACTTCATCGCTTACAAAATATACTTACCGCTTATGAATAAAATTTATACAATGTTAATATAATAAAGGGAAAATCAATCAAGCGTCCCTTCTAATTCCCTGAGGATGTTGAAAACATAACGAAGATCTACAAAAAATACCGCTTTGATAACGAGTAAATCTTATGACTAAGAAACAGGTACTTTTATTAAAATTTTACCACTTTTAAGTAGCATATCCAAAATAACTTCAAACGAATCATTCTGCATCAAATCAAAAGTATTACAGAAGTGCACGACAGCGTAAAGTGAAAAATTTTGTGTTAGACTGACTTTTATACAAATTAAAAAATCGGACTCCTAATCGGATTCCTAAAAGCACTGATATCATCAAACGACCTACATAAGAGTCTCTTTGATGTTCTCTTTAATTACTGAAGGCCGTATTTGACAAAATGACTGATTTGCATAATACTCAAAACATATCATCATCATAATCAGTATATTTCCGTCCACTGCTGGACATAGGCCTCTCCATATATATACAGTCGACAAAATATTTTATTTTCACGGTCTAATATTGGAGTATATGTATGTACGATTATATTTTATTTTGAACCTAGAAACGAGATGTCTAATAGGAAATAAAATTATAATAGAAAACTATGTATGTATATGTTAAAAAATTAAGCGAATATTTGGCAGTTGGTTGAAAATGTTACACATAAAACTTGGCATAACAATTATTATCCTTGGAACCCCTTACATGCCTAGTTAATTTTATGCAGAGTCTTTTTCATACGGATTGTTATCATTGCCACTCAATAAATGTTCATAACAGTAGGTACCTGAATCGGTACTTTGCTAGGTGAGCGTAATACACCCTAGGCCACACCTTGGCTTTCCATCAGGCAAGGCAGGAGACAAGTGTTGATTAAAAAGAAAAAGTAACCAAAAAATGAACTAACGAGCTAACTTACTTATAAATGTTACAACAACTTCCCCACTGATTGAAATGCTTATACGTAACGCAAACCACCATAACGGTTAATAGTTATTATAATTGCCATGAGCCGCCAGGACGCGTTGTTACTAACACGGGTGACCGCCAGTTTGAAGACTTTTACCAGCACTCCCGGGTTACGGAGTTGTTCTTATTGTATGAAAATCTTCAAAGCTTGTTGCAATTTTGTAGAACTGTTTTATACTCTACATACAGTAGGAGCTATAAAATAAGTAATCGGTAGTCTTCCTTGAATCGATATCAGAGCTATAAAATAAGAAAACCATTGCTAGTAATGAAAACAAAATAACAAAATCACAGTTCTTTTAAGTCAGCGTCCAAATTTGTAATTACGTTTTCATAAATCGAAAACTTTCCATTAATAGAAAATGAAATACGAAAACGCAACGGTAAATTTAAAAATTTCAAATTCGCTTTACATTTAAAGAAATGTCGACGATGGCGACAGGAAAACTCCACAAACTTGCCGCCAACTAGTTTCTTGACGACATGTAATTCAGTTTTTCTACATCATAGAAATAGAAAACGACTTGTTCACCACATCCTCTTAATTAATGTCTACTACGACTTCAGCGCGCGTGTCATTTGCTAAAAAGTGCTATTCCGATTGCAGTTCAGTTACATACGAGCCGTTACACGCGTAGAGGACGTTGGCACACTACAAGTACGAGTATCATTCGCGTTCTACAAGGGACAAAGCAACGATAGAATAATACAGTCATGTTCAAAAGTATTAGGCACCCCTAAAAACGGCGATTCCTAAAAGTTGGGCTAGGTTACAATTACGTGAAAGCAAAAACTTGCTTTTTTAAATGTATTTTTTTTTTGCGATATTTAAAATTTACACGTTCTTCCTTTTGCAGGAATCACAGCAGCTACCGTTTATGGCATATTCGCTTCGAGCCGTTAAAACCCTTCATTAAAAATATTTTTCCACTCAATGAATTATTATAGTTGATGAATTATTAGCAATGGTTTATCTTCAGCTTTTATTCATTTTACTCTTCTTTCATCTTCAACCTTGGTATAATATTAGTATTTTTGGCCTACTCTAAGCGAGCTTTTCGATTTATTTCCGAAAGAAGAGGTAGGTTTCTATCGAACTTTACAGATTTTAAGGGCAACTTGTAGAAGTCTTCTTCTCACAATAACCGCATTTATTGTTTTTCCTCATACCTCATTATAGACTACAGCCAAGTCATAAAATGACTGGAATCGATTTTTCATAGAGTTTCTAGCCAAAAATCATCTCACGCTCCGTAATTTTACGATTTCTGCCTTTTCGGGGTTTATTCTCATGGCTGCATGTATTCTTAAACGATTTTATTTAATTTTGCACCGCGCTTCGCGCATACTTCACATTGGCTGCCATCTGAACTTGGCTATTGCCTTGTTCATGTAGAGTCAAAACTTTTACAAGTTACACATGAGAAAGTTCGCGTGTTTTGATTATCAAGTCATTAAATGTTGCTTATTAAAATTTAAGCAAAAAACTTGAGGGTAGAAAACACAATTGTAGTCGCATAAAAAATGCATAAATGTGTACTTTATTGCAATTAATTGTTTATTACACTGCAACACTGTTACAACCTTCGGGTGCGGCATTTCTTTTGTTAAGTAGCATTGGAAAAAACCACAAACCATTCCCTTAAAACAATAAAACAATCAGCAATACAGATTTGCCGGTACTGAGCAATTCACGGGGTGCCTAACATCTACTTATGAACATGACTGTATATTTTCACTCATGGACTACCGTTTATAAAAAAACAAAAAACAGTTTTTCTAAATAGAATAGGGTTCTTAACTTGAAGGCAGAATCGTTCAGCATCTAACTTAAATAAAAATAGGCAACGCCATTCACGTGGCATTCTGTCGAGAAGGAATAAAAATACCTTTTTCACGTCCACGCTGTAACGGTTGATAATTTCTTAAAGAAAATTAAAAAAGGAAATAAAATTAAGGCATGTCAAGTTGAAAATGCGATATTTTCTCCCAAAAAAAACTTGTCATAAAATTGAAAGAATTTTTAAATGCTTCTTTGCGATTGAAATTGGTATTTAGTTTGTGACTTGACCAGTGGCGTGCTGAAAGAGTTCACCAAACACGTAGACAGCGGGTAGGAAAACCAAGTAGGATATTATCTTGACGTAGACTTGGTACTTGTCTTTTGTTTAATGAAACTTACTACGAAGAAATATACAACTATCTTGCTTCACTTTTGGCAATCTATTTTTATAGAAGATGTAATGTGATATGAAAATGTCATAGGTAGTCAAAGTATAAAAGTGTATTTTTAATTAATTTTTTTTATCATAATTTAGGTGAGTACTTTTGATAATGCAAAAACTATTTTCAGATAGAGGATTTATAATAATTAAAACATTCATAACAACGAATCGGAGAAATTATTTCAAAAACAGGCAACTATAAATCTAATTTTAAACAGGACACAGTCATTTCATCCTGCGATATACGCGCGTAAAATATACATGATATTATATGAATATACACATGTAAACTGAAATAATAATTGAGTCTCGGATTTATTTAAAATTAAGACATTTCGGTTTTCTGTAGATGGAACAATAATCGCCAGGGTTATGTTCTATTAAAATATTTGCAACATTTCAAGACATATTTTAATCCTCAATCGTTACCAGGATCGGAGACACAAAACATCCTAATCTTAAATGTAACGTAGCTATCCATGTCACATCCATCCCCATTTCACAGTTTTTACTTATTACAGTTAAAATTTCATAGTTCTTAAGGTCAACATTTAGGCGAATAAATAAAGTTAGTCGTAAATTATTTTGTATTGTAAAGCGCACACTTTAGTAACGTAAGGCTACCTTTTGGCATATTGCCATAAAGAAAACACACTTTTATAACCTTTAATTATTTCACCTTAAAAGTTTCACTTTCGTAGTTTATAAATTTGTATTTAGAAGAAAATCTGTTCGCAAAATTTTATATCCAACGCGAGGCAGTGATGGCGAAACGCAGGGTATTTTTATACTTTCCAAGCGTTTTGACCTAAAAATTTCGAAAAAATACAAACAAACTTCGTGTATAGAAACGAAATAATATTACCAAGCCAAAATACAATAAATACTAACATAAAGATGCCGAACTTGAGTTATCAGAAAATATAACAAAAGAAGAGCTAATTAAAAATTAATTACTAATAAGGATATTAAAATATTAAAGTGTGAATGAAATTTACGAGTCGATAATTACTCAATCGTCATCGTCGTCATCATCAGCCTATCTCAGTTCACTGCTGGACATAGGCCTCCCCCACCGAGCGCCATCGCGCCTTGTCTTTGTATTACTCGATACTTTAAGTTAAAAATTAATGTTGTATGGAAAACACGGCGGATAATGAAACATTAGTGATAGAGAAGATCGCATGCAGCTTTATATATGTACGTACACAGAACAGGAAAAAAGGAGTGAAGTTCAGCTATGTAATATATTATAAAAGTGTACATAAGGGTTTCACGCGACCGTTTCATATGAATTACGTTAATTATTATCAAATAAGTAGCTACAACGTTTTCAAAGCATATTCACCTATAGCGAGCGCAGCTCCTTTCGGACTATCTCTCAAACATCACGATAATGCAAGTGCCGAGTAATTTAATTACCCTTCGACTAATCGTTCGGACAGATCGCTTTCAACTCCATTTCATTCATTTCATTTGACTAAGTAGCAACGAAAAAATGACTTAGCGAATGACTTACGAAATGAAATATGGAAATTAAGTTTCATTTTTTAGCTATGCGTGTAGCGTGAATGCTAGCTAACATGCGGAGATAATTATTATCGCTACCATTCAATTTCAAGATGTTTCATATATACTTACTGCGTTGTAAATCAACATAATATTATCTAAATTCATCTCAAAAACGCTAATTTATTATATTTAAAATAATAAGATAGGTATTTAAATTTAAAGGTACAAATAAATAATTAACAATTCCTTTTATTCGTCTTAAAATTGTAATAAATACCTTTAGATACTTTCAATGTCCGATGGAAATACAATGTCGAAAGTCGAAAGACATATTTTATCTTTTTAAAATATTTCTTGCATTAAAAATCAAAAGAAAGTTTCTAGAAGAGCGCCAGCAAGTTGCAAAGTGTCTTATGGGGAACTTCAATAAGCCTTCCTCGCTCAACATCTAACAAATTTGGAACCGAGCATTTAAGTAAAGAAAATTATTGTGCATACTTATTTAATGTGATCACCAGTAAACCTCAAAACCGATTTATTCTAAAGATTTGTGTTATTCCAACTTACCCGTCAACGTAGAGCAATGAAGAATTCGAATTCCGCGTAGAATTGTTCTGAATAAAATAAATTAGCGAACACACGTGAAAAAAAATTAATAAAACGAAATCGAATAACCGTCCAAAAATTGAAAACAAACGTAACGATGTTTGAATTTTTGCCACGCCGGCTCTATGGGGGCAGCGCGCGGGGCGGCGAAAAAACGATTATCCGAAGCGTCAACGAGCAAATGGCAAATAGTATAGAATCCCAACTGGTAACAGGGAAAACCGAGGACACCTTGCGCTCGGCTAGAGTACAAGGGACTAACGAGCGACGGGAGCGCAGTTGCAGTTGTTGCCTGCCGTGGGCTGAGATGTACTTGCAGAGGCATGCGCAATGTTACCTTTACGAATATAACACCTATTATACCAACATCTACCCTTTAATATACATAGGAATACCACGATTACATGGTGAACAAACACGTTCGATTCGTACTTCTAAACAATCAGTTGATCGTATTGGTTTTGCCCTCAGAGTTACAAATATTTTTTATTACAATATTACGCATTGGAATATTTTATAAACTATTGTTTTTTGTAAAATGTTATCAAAATTGGGTAAGATGAATATTTTGATATAGTGTTCGAAAATTAAAAGGGCAGTGATAGGGCTTATAGGGCTAGAATATTTTTCAATTCATTTAGTCATTTTGACTTTCAGTGTCTGGCTTTTTTAAAGGAGTTAGAACACTATCAAGATTATTTAAAAAAAAAAAGTCTCTATAGGTCTGTTTAGTTGAATTAACAGGTTGAATTATCAAAATAAACAACATAATTTTATCAAACGAACATGAGACCGGAAGTTGCTATTTTTCATTTGGCTGTTCCTACATACATATGTACCAGTACATATAGAACAGAATACAATCAGAAACTCGCCCCCTCCTAAAAATAGTCCAAGAAATGGCATTAGATACCACGCAAAACAAATAAATGATGTCGGCAGCTGCCTACGTCATAAGTGTCGTAAATTAAATGTGTATGTATTGCTTGCCGCAGTACTACTGATTTCAATAGATCCGTCACATCGTTTGAAATGCCTTCGTCATAATATCTATTACGACACAAATCTATACTACAAGACGCACGATACACGTAACAACACGATATCTTAAAAAAAACTTGTTTTGACGATTAAACATATACATAATATATGAATGATTCTGGTATAAAAACGGCGTTCTTAATACTCACTTTATATATTGTAAATATCTAATTGCCCGGTGTACGTATAGCCCGTGTTGAAGACTGCCAACAAAGGGTAGTAGCCACGTCGGAGCACAAACTACACAGACCGAACTCAATACGACTTATTGCACAAGTGTCACCGAACAGCAAATGTCCTAAATATATAAACCCATTCTGCGATCGGACGTAAAAGTACACGGTAGCTATTAGTCGCGATTATCACACCACGGGCCAACGTTAATAATTTGTTTTGGCGAGTGTTCATGAGGATGGACGTGTTGTTAATTTCAATTACACAGAAACCATTTCTGGAACATTATGTCCGAGTTAGATCCTCGTGCTTCCACTACTACCACCACTTGATTGCTCAACTCGATTCAGAACACATGGACACGACAATGTCTAGAGTGTAATAACACAAAGTAATATTATTCATATGCTCTTACTCACAGCGCTTTTCAATTAACAGAAGGTTAACGAAGTTCAGGGCCCGTTTACAGACGGACCACCCCGCTGCTTTTGTTTCTGGCGCCAAATAGCACAAAACTAGCAGCAGTGTCGACACTGAAGGCGAAAGTCGCTGTTCTAAGTATTACAATGGCGTCGGCTCCTCGCTGCGATCCGCGGAAGACATCCCATAGATGTATATGGTACAATATTATATAGTAATTTACTAACATAATGTTATATAGTAATTTATTAATCAATATCAACCATGGTGACTAGTAAATTACTAGGGCGTATGTGACCAACTTCAAATGAGACGGAAACTGCCTAACGCTAACTGCCTTCATATTAACATAATATACTAACTGGACTAATACATACAAACAATACCCATTCTACCAAACGTGTTACCAATTAATGTAACCAATAGTCTGATTAACGACTAGTACTAATTGAATAACATATACAATTACAGTACCGGTACGGAGCTACGCAAGGTTTGTTGCAAGTGTATGACCGTCGGCGTCCACCTATTATTACTTGCTTCTAGATCGCTTGGTACTCTCCAAATTAAATAATGCATTTCATTTTGGAAACTGATATAAGCCATCAATCTAAGGATTGGAGGCATTCCGTCTAAAGTTTTATAAGTAAGAGCGAAGTAAGGAGGCACGTTGATAGCCTAGTGGTTAAGAATTCAGCCCCTCACTCCGGGGGTGCCGGGTTCAAACCCATAGCGCGCACCTCTTTACAAAAGTGCGTTTTAAATTTAAAATTTAAATATCACTTGCTAACGGTGAAGGAAAACATCGT
>DWDT01003677.1:0-12009 GCA_018245595.1 Microceris scylla | reverse complement strand
CTGAAGATCGAGCTCAGTGGCGTGCCATTGGAGAGGCCTATGTCCAGCAGTGGACGGGAGTAGGCTGATAATGATGAATGATAAAGCAATATAAACACAAAATATAATAAAAATCTAAGAATTCGCATCACATATAAGAAGACAAAAACGAACGCATCGTATATAGGTATCAATTTTAATCACTATTTATGATGACTAAGAATGAGCACATTTTATCGTATTACAATCTTTATTTTATTGCGCTGGAATCTTTTTCTGTTCTGCATGAAACCTAATTAATTGAAGGCTATTTTAGTTACAAACGTAACGCGACCCAATCGACGTCGTGTCATACAATTAAGACACAGGGTAATACAAATTACATTTTGGCGAGAAACTGAAGCTGTAAAATGTGCTGCACTATAAAGCCGAGGGCAAAGAGACAATAATTTAACGTAAGGGTCGCTAACGAATTTCATTAACTCTACAACCGTTCACTATCTCGGCAACTTTTAATGGGCTATCCAAGTTTTTACTGTTCCGTATTAAGTTTTAACTTGACGTTTAAATTGCTGGAGCATTCTTTGTTTTGACTTGGACCCTCGCTCGTTTCTGAAAGTGGTACCGTCCATTTGAGGTTGAGCCGCAAGGGAACTGCTGGTATCTCTATTCTATTCTGTGATGCGTTTAAAAATGCTAAGTGGATTGTAATTTTTAATAGCTGGCACGTGTTTCGTGGCACAGATAGTTCTTTAAGTCTGACGCCTATATTTGCTTGCATGGTCTATTAGGGGTGTACAGCTATGAATATCTGAGCATAATATATTCACACTGCTATTGAATATGTATATAATAGTGTTATTCATAATCAAAACTTCCTTTCATCACACGCTGATAAACTTCAAACGTATTACAAACGTGCTTTCATATCCAATGAAGATGCACTAAAGATGATTCGCCTTATAGTGGTCCAGATTTTAATTCGGTTTAAGTATTCCCATTATGGATATGGATAGCTCGTAATTGCTGATTAATGGTTTTGCCGTTAAAGGCCATTTATTATTGCCTTTTTGAGTCATGCGAGGTACATTTACAGCGTCAACAGTTCTGAAATGATTCACATTCCTTATTAATAACTTTAATAGATCCAAAGCAAGAGGTCGTTTAATTTGCCCACACTTCATCCCCGCATACCAAATATGAACACCAATCAAAACTTCCAGAAATTTCATTTCAACGAAGTTTTGTGAATGAGCCAAAGTAATTTAGTTAGGCTCGGAAAGGAAAATTTCCAAATTATTCTTACGAGCGAACTTGTAAATAGACGCACAAACGTGCCTCCATAAAGAATAACCTCTGAGAAATGTTCATTGTCCGAGTATAACTATAAAAGGGTGCTAACTCCATGAATGAGCCTGGAGGATTTATCTGCGATGGTTGGGTAAAAATACGAAAATAAAATTAGGTAAAAACGAGCTCTAGCTCATTCTATTTTTTGGTTCCGTATTTGAGCGAGCAAGAGAAAATAATAAGCATGAGCGAAATATATGTACATATCGAGATAAGCCTTTATTCTCCTCCATTCTCCGTAACAAGAAAAAACAGGTTACGTTTGTATTTATTCTAATTCCACCCAAACCTTAATTTTACCGAATGACGCGCCAATATCTGGATGTTTTAGTTTCATATTTTATTCGATTTCCAGTATGAGGCTTGATTTCCTTTTTGTTTATATCCTGATCTCGTTGATTTATGCTGTGGCAAAGACTCCTTGGTTTAGTGGGCCGAATATTTATGGCCTCGGTGAATTTATTAACGACATTGAAATGACTAACTGAGAGGATTGATTTTGAGGCTTACCCTAAATTTATCGGTCACTCCAGTATCATAGACGTTTCTAACACTATAAATCAAGCTAGCTTTATTACGGAGTAGCCCATGAAGGGGATTAAATGTTATTAGAGCATAGGCTATTACAAGCTATTGAGTTTTATTGTGATTTCAATCACAAACCTTAGTACAAAAAATACCCATTGTTTGCATTGAATGTTCTATTCTTATTGCCGCTTTGTTGCTGACATTCGGTGTACAGTTTGGCGGTTGTGATGCAATTCCATAATTCTATTTTAAATTTCAATCTGGACGTGTAACAGGGAGCCCTAAAAGTAACACAATTGCAGAACGAGGTTACCCGAGCGTCCAAACAAAGTAACAAAGAAGCAGAATGGCACCGGCACGAGGCGCGGCCCGCTCGAAATTATTTACAACGAGTTCACATTAAGGCAATATGACACCGTGCGACACGAGTATCTTGTTGAAATTAGGAAACGCTTCAGCCACAGAATTACACAGATTATATTATGTTGATACATAACATCACGCTTTAATCCCCATAGGAGTAAACAGAGGAGTGCACTTTTACGTCCTTCCATGGAAGATGTAGTAAGCCTAAGGCCATACGCCGGGCATAGATCCATACTCCGAGTCAATACTAGAATGTCTCAGTCATACAAAATCAAATAGAACGCAACCCGGGTTTTTAACCATGGATCTCTCGATCAGCAGTTGCGCTTTCAACCACTATATCATGTTATGTATCAGTAACAACTGATATATTAAGATTGATTGCCTCGTCGAGTGCCTTAGTCGAGTGGTTGCAAGCGCGACTGCCGATTGAGAGGGGACCTGGGTTCAAATCGCGGGTCGGGTATATTGCATTTTTCTAATTTGGAATTTTCCGTAGGGACTTGCAGTCTGGAATTGTCCCCAGTGTATGACAATAGGTTCACCACCTATTCCGTGGGACTAAAACGTGACTGGTGAAACGTGGGAGTGTGCTACAATCCTCTGCTTACCCCTTCAGGGATTACAGGCGTGGTGTTACGTTATAATAAAATTGAGTTCCACCATAATTCTGTACATTAGTCGACGATCCAAATAGGCGATTCTGATATGATATTTGCATATTCAGTAGAGACGATTCGATTATTATAATTTCCAATTTCATTTAGATCGTGCGTATTTGAAAGAGAAACTCGAGAAGAGATGGGGGCCAATGTTAGGTGTACCTTCCTTTTTTAATTTTAATTACTTTGATATCAGATTTACTAGGGCAGGTTCCTCAATTTTGGATCATTAAGAAAGATTTTTGCCTCAAGAAACGACTCTTTCTTTTGCGCTTAGAATTTTTGAACACCTATTCATTTACTAAGGCTGCCAATGAACTCAGTTGCTTAGAAGGATCTTCTTCAGTAGCAATTACTGGAACTAAGTAAAATATCGCTTAAGCTGTATTATCATTTATAACATCATCATCATCATCATTATCAGCCTACTCCCGTCCACTGCTGGACATAGGCCTTTCAAATAGCACGCCACTGAGCTCGATCTTCAGCTCTTCGTATACAACCACTGCCAGTAACTTTGCATAACATAATAACTTGTAAAATGAATATTTAAAATCAGTTATCAATCCTAGAAGGCAGAAAGCAGCAATTTAAATCAATAAATGAATTGTGTGTTTTCGTATGTTCTGTTCTGAGTAATGACACACATACATATAGAACGTGTTACTTTATATCAACATTAGCAAATGAATCCGGTATACATTTGAGAAGACAATTAGGTACGAGAGCGCAAGGTCGAGAGCCCTCGCTAGAGACCTTCTCGCGAGGCAGCAACGTTCAATCCGACCGCGAACTAATTGAAACTTGAAGTGTGTATACAAGGCAGATACAGTGGGAATGGGGTGAATACGGTGAGTTACCGTATGAACTTTGTTTTCATAGATAGACCTGTAAATGCTACGTGTATTCAATGTGCAGCACAGTGACCTAGATACAAACGTGCAGATATATTTTTAACTGATAACCTGAATTCCAAAGGTAGAGAGGTACACAATCGCTATATATGAGCATTGAACCGAGAGAATTATCCTGTTACCAACTCTTAAAGAAGTATCGTGAAAATACACAGTACCTGCACAAACAAAACTCAGAGCTGGCAAACAAAGTTGTCTTTGAAGTACGTGCATTCAAGGATGCACGACAACAAATTGAAATTAGAGCCACGACGAAAAAAAAGTACGATAAAAAAGATACAAGTTATGTATTTTTTTCTGTGAAAATCGTTAATATATCTGAGAAACTTCAAAGGGAATAATCCGAAATCTATGCTTCTCACAATCTGGATTATAATATAAAGCAGCATTATAAAATTTGCTGTCGATTCATTCTACGAGATTTGCATGACAAAGTGAGTGAATCGCAAGAAAAGTTACTTTGAGAAAAAACGAGCGATTTTCGCTTTCACGTGTTGTTTAGCCATTCTTACTATTAAAGAACTAACTGTATATCAGCGCACGTATTCTATAACACCGAGTGAATCACATTGAGTTGTACGTCAAATGTTACCCTAAATTCAATTTCAAACAACATTGGAATTTTAACGGTTGTGCAAACGGTAAAGTTTCTTTCGCATTTATGATATTCAAGTATCGGTTTATGTAAATAAAATTATATGTGGCATGCTGAAATGTTAAAAGTGCGTTTTAAGTTTAAATATCACTTGCTATCATCTTAGAAAAAAAATTCTAAGATGTGTGAAAGTCTGCCAACCCGCACTTGGCCAGCGTGGCAGATTATGGCCTTAACCCTCTCAATATGAGAGGAGTCCCGTATTCCAGCAGTGGAATCGTAATGGGTAGAAAAAAAAAATGCTGAAATGTTTTAACGCACTCATAAAGTATGCATAGGTCTAATAATACCCAAAAATATAAAAATTGTGGCGGACTTATATGGAAACAAAACCTATATTTTCCACGAACATGACAAAATATTTTATGAAATCTATCTTTTTGAGTAACGTTTCCCCTATCGGGTTTAAGTCGGTTACGGGAATGTAAAAGAGCCAGCCGCCTGATGTAAAGCTGAGATAAAACAGATTCTGTACGAAGGTATTACCTTTCCTGAACGTAACGATTTCGTTCACAAAAAGGAACAGAGATACCTTACAATGATACCTCAATATAGTTGTTTTGTTCACGATTACGACACAATATGAGACAAAACATAGATTAATATTTTTCTTCTAGCCACATTCCTTTGCGTTGTTAGTAATCACTTGTTTCAGTACAATTTATATTTGTACACCAATAGTAAGTCTTTGAACATTGTTGAAATTATAAAGGCAGAGAGACCAATCTCGTTCGTTTTGCGTCTTATTACGCTCAAGCCATGCATACTGTAGAAGAAAGAAACTTTTTCAATATTGTAAGCTACGTATTTATATCGGCATATAATATAGCATTACCACAATATACTCCAATAATTCATATTATACTTCTTAGAACCGACGGTTACGGTACATATTATTAGGAACAAACTATGAACTAAGTATAAGAATTTTCAGAAAATACCTAATTCTACCTAGTGGAATAAATTCTACTAACAGGACTTTCGTTAAAATTGCGAGTGACAGTTAAAATACAGATAAGACCTTGTTAGAGGCCGTTTGCTGTCCTCGATAAAAACCAAATGAAAACTGCTTATCTTTTGATCGAGTTATGGAGTATTAATAATTTATAACTATATAATAAAGAGGACAGAGAGAGAATGAGATATAGGCGAAAGAGCGAAGAAGAAGAGAGCACAGAGAGAGGGTAAAGCGAGAGGAGAGAGGGAGATGAAAGAGTGAGAGGATAGAGGGAGAGGAGAGAGGGAGATGAAAGAGTGAGAGGATAGAGGGAGAGGAGAGAGGGGGAGGAGAGAGGGAGAGGAGAGAGGGAGAGGCGAGGGGAAGAGAAGAGAGGGAGAGGAGAGAGGGAGAGGAGAGAGGGGGAGGAGAGAGGGAGAGGAGAGAGGGAGAGGAGAGAGGGAGAGGAGAGAGACAGGATAAAAGTATTGTTATGTTTGACACGGAAAAAGCAATCTGTGGTAGACATAAATACTTGTTTGGTACGAGTAGTGTAATTATTATTCGAGCGGTGTCGCGAGCGTGCGGCGCAGCTTAGCCCTCGTTTGCATAATCGCAACGGAAAGCTGCATTTCTTGTATCTTCTTTTAAATTATTATATTCTTGACAAAACATCTAAGATCCACGACAATATTATCTTCATCGCTAACAAAGTTCATTGGATGTAAAAATCTAATTATTAGAGTACACTAGAATTCAATATATTTGTCTCTTACGAAATCTTATGGGTTGTGATGGGCAACAATGGTTACTCGAGAACGATATAGATTCTTACACGTTAACTAAATAATGCAAAGCAATAAAGCAACACTGGTATATCGTCTCATAGTTTCGAAATTGCGTTTGTGAGCGCCGTGATAAAATACTACGGGCGAAACACAACTTGTTCCAGTATTTATATAAATATCCACAAAGGAACGACATTTAATTTAAACATAAGAGATAAGAAAAACAATTGTATTTCACAGAAATTCAACGTATCGCCGTCAAAAGAATGCTTTCACTCGACAGTAAAGTATAAGGTTTGTTTTGTCGTACAATGTAATAAGTTTATGTTGGTACCTACCTGTAACTTTGCGCATTGAAAAATAACTCTTGCAAAACGGTCTGAAAAGTTTTATAATGTAAAAAATAAAGAACTAACGATATACAGCAGACTGGCGACGAACTATGAAATATTTTTAAAGGAATGCCTTTAGCTCGTATGAAATACGTAATTACCTACATGATGATAAACATTAAATATTTTACATTAGTGTAATTTTTTAAACATATTTCATAGCTCTGAAATTTGCTTCTTTATAATAGTAAGTCTAAATTATATTGTGGAAGTGAGTTTACGCGTGCTTCGTCGTTTCAATGCTTTTAAGTCAAATCGAGATTATTAGCAAAGCCTTGTAAAAGACGATGGTGCTTCCAGCTAGGCGATAGCGTTTCCAACTAGGCAACCGAACTGTCATTAGCCTCATAATAGTTCGCCCCTACCCACATTAAATGACGGTCAAGTGGATACACTAGCTATACATAAACCAATCATACCATAAACCAATCAAGCATGTTCTTCTGCAGATAACAAAATTACGATGTTTGCATCTAATTAAGATGTAGTTCTTCTTGAGTAGGCAGAGGAATGCAGAACACTCCCACGTTTCACCGGTTACGTTTACGTCCCACAATGGAATAGGCGGTGAGCCTATTGCCATGAATCGGGCACATATCCAGACTGCGAACCAGTACTAGAAAATCTAAATTAGAAAAGTTTTGTAGTGTTCGACCCGGGAATCGAACCCGGGACCTCCCGATCGGCAGTCGCATCTAACACGACCAACGAGGCAGTCTAATAATAATAATAATAATAGTTAATTAATTTAGTTTGATAAAAGGCTATAATTCCTGGGTGTAACGTTTACCATTGACCGTTGCTAGAAGCTGATATGAACGAATTATATTTTATTTCCATGAAATACAAAGATTGCGTTCGACAAGTTGCAGATAATTGCGTATTTATATGTATTATGATGATTCATACTGTGCGTAGTATCACCCTAACTAATTGCCGTGACTTGTACAATCAACTCACATATCGATGTTAGTTTGAGAGGCGTTTATCAGTTTGTATTGGTACATGGATAAAACTGACGTTTTCTCAATAGCCGTACAGAAGTCAGTGAGGTAAGTGAACAAACTGAACATAAATTGAGATATAGATAGGTCTATTCTATGGCGTTCGTCACACTGCGTCTGTTGTAGCGACACAGTCGCGTCGTTATCGGATTGCAAAACCCTCGCCCTGCTTATATTATAATGCTGCTTTAAAGAAAAGTAACAACATGATAAAAGTAGAAAAGGACATGGCGGCGGTCAACCCTTTGCATCACGAATAAATTGTTTAACGCTAAGAGAAATATAGCCTTTCACGTCATTCGAGGCACCACATAATGACTACTTAAATGACACAAAAGAATTATTAAACAGTTGCAGAATGGGCTCATGTTTCGGTTGCTGCCCACCTTCCGGTCCACCACACCACCACGGGCCTCCACATCATCACGGTCCGCCCCATCACCAAGGTCCACTACAATACCATGGTTCTCCGCACCACCACGGGCCTCCACATCATCACGGTCCACCCCGCCACCATGGTCCACTACAACACCATGGTCCTCCGCACCACCAAGGACCTCCACATCACCACGGTCCACCGCATGGCCATGGACGCTTCTAGATAATTGTTGAAGTCGAATTAAAATAAATTCATTGTTTTGTTTACATGACAATCTCCTTACAAATAACAACTCTGAAGAATCATCTTAGCGTAGTAGTACGTGTGTTCTTTTTGTGCTGAAGAGATCAACACGTCCGTAAGATACTCACAAATAATTGTGTACCAGAAATACACGGAGTGAATGATGGCAGTTTCAGGTAATTGGAGTGAATCACCATTTCTATAGGTACACATGTATCATTGTACAATCAAAACCCTGATAATTTATCTAATCTGGAAGGTATGTGTCGATATTATACTAGCAACATGTATTGAATCGAAACCAATTTCTGAGCAGATATATTAACAGAAACACGTTAGTAAATGTAAATGGTCATCGTATGACTTTTGAGTCATTACAGTACGTACCTAATATATATTAAAATGTAAGTATTTATTATAAACATTTTGTAGGTATCAAATTAATGCATAAAAGATATAATTTCTATGGTGAAGTCAAGAGTTCGTTCTTCTGTCTGCTGGTATTATTGGGTGTTATATTGCAAAAAGTAGGCAGGTGAAGTTAAGGTGCAGCGGGCTCCATATGTTTTGATGGTAGGTGCTAGGCGAGCGTGAGCGAGCTGCAGACATGTACCTACTGCAAACAGTTCGGTTGTTGTCGTTACTCAATACTTGTTGCATTTCAGCTTATTATAAGTGTCTTATTAATATGTTGTACTTTTATAAAAATGGACTTGTTTGCACATTAAAGCCAAGGACCTAACTTGTATTGGCAATGTTATCTTGTGAATATGTACTTATATGTTTGTTTAGAAAATAATAATAGTGTTCTTACATGGCGACACCTTTGTATCAGTCTTTCATGTAACAGGGGCTCCCTTCTTTCGTTCTAGATATAAAGGTATAAAGGGGTAAGTCTTGCTTTCAGTGATCTGTGTAAAATATGTTACATTGATGACAGCTATTGATATTAATTTCAATCGCGTTTCAGTGGAACCATGGGAGCATGCAGTTCGTGTTGTGAATCTGATGGTGGCGGCGTCCAGGTGGTGGACAACTCGCCTGACAACAACTTCTATCAACCCCCACCTTCAGGGGTGATAGTAGTAGATAACCAACCGGGCCATATGGCGAGATGATGACCATCAGTATCGCTACGTGCGTCGACACCGATATTACATACATTACTTTATACCGCAATAAATATTAGCTATTATTTAGTAAATTTCCTTTCTTTGCTATTTTTACCTTGTTAATATCACTAACTATGGTTTCATAACTATTCGTAATGCGTTTTCAATTTTATGTGTTAGATTCATTCTAATTCTTGAACGGAAACAGTGTAGGTACTAACCCAGGTCGTGTTATATATAACATCTGAAAACGGGAACTGATTCGTAATCTTAAAAATGAAACAACAAAAACATGTCAATAATGCCTTGCAAGGTCATTCATAGCACTTTACGAATAGCAAATAATTATGTGAATAAACTATCACTC
Organism: Microceris scylla; assembly: GCA_018245595.1. Classification (NCBI taxonomy): domain Eukaryota; kingdom Metazoa; phylum Arthropoda; class Insecta; order Lepidoptera; family Hesperiidae; genus Microceris; species Microceris scylla. The sequence continues at coordinate 2,333 of DWDT01003677.1, read as the reverse complement.
AGAGTCCATTGCGGCATGTTGCGCGACCTGTAAAATTCAAAACATCGCTAGAAGTAGATAGGCGCTAGAGTAGGCGGCAACACAACACAGTGACACGAAGCGATCAAACTGCTCATCAAGAACCCTGAAAAAGAACTGAAATGCTTACAATTAAAACTGATAACAATAATTGCTGGCGGACTTCGAAAAACATGTCTCGTGGATTGAACAACTCCAAGGAGAATAAAACCAAGGCAATCGTAACAGGACTCTTCCCAAATGCAGTGTTGAACTGAAGGAGCAGCAACATCAGTTGTTATCAGAACTCTTTTCGACTTTGGCCAGTTGACTAACGGCTCTATATAATATACTCTAGAGGAAACACCTCTATAACCTTACCACGTACTCACCATCTCAGGAGCCCAAGTCAACCTCACCTGCACATGCTGCACCCTCCTGTAACAGACGAGGCTCTGGCGACCGGCTGATTGCCGTCTAGTGCAGCCTAAGCAGGCGCGGCTAAATGCTCTGGCCGACTTATTATTAGTATATTCGAGCGTAATCACATTCAACTGTCATTGGGTCAATTTTTTTAAAACAGTTTAAAAAGTCTCTATCTGATACCATATAATAAGATACTTATGAGTTATTATATGCGAACACCTCACACATCTTCGATTTGCCGACAATAAAGTGATCATGGCGGAATCGCTGGACGACCTAAGCACTATGCTCAGCGACCTCATTAGTGCCTCACAACGGGTCTGTCTTAAGATGAACAAGGACAACACAAACAAAGACAGACAATCTAGATGGGTAAGTCCAACTTCGAGAGAGAGGTTACTCGAAGGATCCAACTCGGATGGGCAGCGTTCGGAAAACTACTTGTCATCTAACAAACCTCAGTGCCTGAAGTCGAAAATATTCGACCAATGTGTGTTACCAGTGATGACATACGGTGCCGAGACAGTGGTCCTTTACTGTGGGCTTCATATACAAGCTCAAAGTCGCTCAACGAGCTATGGACAGAGTTATGCTCGGAGTGTCTCTACGTGACAAAATCCGAAACGGTGAAATCCATAGATAAACCAAGGTCACCGACATAGCTCTCAATATTAGTAAGTAGAAGTAGTAATGATCAGGCCACATCGCTCGAGTGACCGACAACCGATGGGGAAGGGCATCTAGGGGCAGAAAGGGCATCCAGTGGCGACCACGTTTCGGCAAAAGGAACCTAGGACGCCCTCCTACCAAATAGTATGACGACCTGTAGAAAACAGTGGAAAGCTGCTGGACGTGGAAGGCCCAGGACCCGAAGGAGTGGCGCCGATTAGGAGAGGCCTATGTCCAGCAGTGGACTCTAGAGGCTGACGATGACAGTTATTTTACACGTAATGTTTTTCTGCCATGAATTTAATTTTATTGCATAAATTTTTGTAATATGGATACAGCCCTCGACCCTATGGCGGGACCCGCGCAGGCGGTGCAAGAAGCCGTGCTCTGCGATCCCCCGCATGCCCAGCGTTGTTACGTACGTATATTATAATTGAGGTGACACTTAGTTTCATTTTATTATATTCTTCACAATAATAATTGTAATAGTACTTAGCTTGTTTATTGCAACTTAACAAAAAAATAATTAAAATCAATAAAGACTGAAGCTCGAACGAGCCATGGTGGCAACAGTCTCTGTTATTTAACGGATTGCTGTTAAGCTTTGTTACGTTAAGTTTTAGAAAGCTTGAAAGCAGTGCCTGAAAGCCTGAGAGGGCCTGAGTCACACTTAGCCTTTTATAAGTTTATTACTATGAATAATGTACCTAACAATATTTAAAAACTTATGAAACTATCTGTTACTTCCGCCTCACTAGTTATGACGGTATATTAGACACTACATATCTACTGATATGGGCTAAATTAGTTAAATATATGTCAAATGCTGATACTCGATTACTTGCTAGTGTACAGTTCTATTTCAAGAGTTACTCTATAAATATTCAATTCGTGTATGACACATGCGAGCTAGGATTAAGGCATGCAATTAGGATTTTCATCTGTATATTAATTCGGCTAGTGCATAATGAGAATTAAGTAATAGTAGAGAGTAGAGGAGCCCAAGAGGAGATTTTGCGCGTTACTCTAGTGCGTCAGAAAATCATATGGGGAGAAACCTTGTACCTTGTAATGTACCCCTACCATATATGGAGCCTTTAAATAGGGGCATGCCTTGAGGGTAGTCCGTCAGATTAGTAAAAAAAAAATCGATCCTCAGAAAAAATCGAGCGCGTCGGATTAAGGGAGTGTAAGTCAAGTACATGTAAAACAGTGTACATTTCAGTAATCTGACGATTTAG
>DWDT01003676.1:0-12011 GCA_018245595.1 Microceris scylla | reverse complement strand
CTGGTAGAAAATGCCACTTGGCATTAAGTCCGCCTTTTGTTACCAACAATAAAGGATAAATAAATAAATAAATAAATATATAGTTAATCATAATTATCAGCCCGTCATCGTCCATTGCTGGACATAGGCCTCTCCAATTTAAAACAGGCTAAATATATAGCACTGTACTGGACGTTTTATGCTTTTCAATCGACTGTTTGTCTAGGCTTAACTAATGTTGAATAATAACAACCGACTTCCATCGCCTGGTACTCTTGGCAATATCAAATATACTAATCAAAGTTACATTTAACGTGACGATATCCTTCGGCATAGCCACATTTCAGCTAATTCCAAAATTGAAACATTCCTCATGGAAACCAGCGGTAGATAGTATCCTCACAATCCTATTCTATTACAATTGTTTGAATCCATGTCTCTTGTCTACTCGTTTGCTACTGTTTTCACATAAATAAATAAAAGAAAAGCGTATACCTGCTTTTACACTAACGATTACTATTATGTTTTTATGTTACTTTTTTTTTTATTCTTCAATTACTTACGTTACATACCAGTTAGTGTTAGATATATTCACTAGGTACCATTTGTATCATGGACAATGTAAATAATAGCAGAGAGCCGTGAAGCCTGCAACATGCACGAATGAATGTTTCGTTTTCTGTCTGTACTCAAGTTTCAGTTGCATCTACATTTATAAACTTTCACTCGCCTCATGTACGAATGCAATTTCTAGATGTTCGGTTCGGTTTGTTAATTGTTTTGTGTTGTTTTTTTTAGTACCGTCTTTTTATGTTCTCTTAACACCAGCTACAATAAAGTTTTTGTTGTTTTTTTTATGTTGACTCAAAATATGTACTTTCGATGTGTTTTTGCTACAAATTACTTAAATTTAAGAATAGGATTTTTTTATTATTATTTATAATATATATTGGTTTTGTGGTATATATTTTTTTCGCATTATTATGGCACTTGCAAATGTTCTAGAAAAGCTGAATAAAATAAATCTATTGTATTATATCTTTTATATTTAATTCTTTTAAATCAATTGAGCTTGTGCATTGTATAGTACCAACCTCTTGCACCTAACTTTGTTGTAGCACTTTTTAAAATTACTTATTTAAATAATTTGATTAATTTACTAGTATTAAAATTCGTTACAAAAATTAACTTATTCTTTGATCTTTTCAGAGAGAATAAATACAATCAGGATGGCAGAGAAGAAACACACGCAGAGGAGCGTGGCACCAGAAATTTTAGGGACAACCGACCAGAGAGAAGAGACAACCGTGGAGACAGGCGGGACAACTGGGGAGACAGGAAGGAAAATTGGAACCAGAAAAGAGAATTTAGAGACAGCAGGGTAGAGAGAGGTCATAAGAGTAACTTTACACCGAGAGACCGCGCAGAAAGGGCCGAGAACTCCTTTGGCGGTGACGCTGATAGAAAATCTGATACAAGCTACCGTTCTCAGGACAGTGGAAGAGAACGTGTCGGCCGTGCTCCTCCATATAAGACACGGGGTAAATTTACAACTGTTCAATACAAAGAACTACCCAACCCAGTGCAGCTACAAACACCGTTCGATGAACCGAACGTAGAAATTGGCACCCAACATGAGGTTTCTGTCACGTGGATAATTTCTCCGGACAGCTTCTACACTCAAATACTGTCACTACAACCTAAATTCCTGGAAATGATGCACAGTATTCCCGAATTGTATAAAGGTGTGAAGTCCTATACTGGCGCCGTGTCCGTCGGGGCGTCTGTCTTAGCACGGTATCCGGCAGATGGCGTTTTGTACCGAGCTGTGATCGTAGCCGTTCAACCGTTCAACAAATTTATAGTTCGTTACGTTGATTTCGGGAACAAGCAACTAGTGGACGCCAAGGACATTTGGCAACTGGACAGACAATTAATGGACCTTCCGAAAATGGCGGTCCATTGCTCCCTGGTCGGCGTGTTACCAATAGACGGCGAATGGAAGGCTAACCCTGATATAGATCTGTGTTTCAACGGTCCAAGGTACCAATGCGTATTTCAAGAATACATCGAAGATATATACAAGGTCTCGTTGTGGAACAACGGAGTGAGTGTGGCTGATATGCTGGTTGAGAAGCAACTGGCGGTCATGACTGAGCCTCAGTCGTCTGTAACATTAAAAGGTGATACATGTTTTTCTTTGTATTGTTTCATTATATAATTTATTAATTGTTCGAAACAGCAGTGACTGTATTAGAATATTAGAGAAGGAAGTGCTTATTATGGACAAATACTAAACCATACATTGAAACTAATCCATCAGTTTAGAAATAATAGGTGAGGCTACGTTAGGTTAGTTATAGGACAGATTGTATAATAAAACTAAAATTTTAGTGCAACTGAAACCATAGTGCACATCAGGGTATACAGTGACCACATAGGATCAAGTCACCTGGTTAATGGTTTCCATATTATGATAATAAAATCATTTTTATCATAATATAATTGTTATAAATTTAAACATTCAGGACGTCCGCAATCGCGTCGACTTTGACGAAAAGCTGTTTTCTTATATTTATATTGCTCTTCCAATATCTTATGTCATCGAATTTCGTAAATTCTTCAGGAGATAACTTATTCATGAATGTATAAATAACTTGCAGTGTGCAATGGCACGTTCGATTTAATATCCAGTGCGTTAAGTAAAGTCACAAGCGTCTTTGAACTAAAAATTATTAAATCTAGTCCCTATGTTATTCGTGCTATTTTTTTTTAATGGTAAGCATTGAATAAGTTCCCGATGCCGTTAATAAGTCTTCTAACGTTATGGTATATAAAAACCAACATAAGCCGCAGCCTATTTAACAGATCGCTTTATAATAACTTTCTTATTCGCTTGTAAATCTGTATGTTGTGTGGAAATTAGATCCTTCCAGGATACATGTAATTTTGAAAGGTAGCGTTATAACAATCCTGCTAGATATAAAAAGGGTGTTTTTTTGAGGTTTTTTTAAGTTATACTTCTTTTGGCGCGTTGGGCCAGCGTGGCAGACTATGGCCTTAACCCTTTCAATATGAGAGGAGACCCATATTCCAACAGTGGAATTATAATGGATCGATTATTATCATTTTATTATTAAATTTTTACTATGCGCGCACACCGTCACGATAAATTGACACCATGAAATTAACTTGTCAACATTTTAGTTTTTTTTTTCTATGTATTATTGATATCGTTTTATCTACAAACAGGATAACGCGAAGGATAAAATTTTTAGAAAGATTTTTATCTTGTTACGCCAAAGAAGTATACCTAATTTCTTACGTGCGTACATAAGTACACACACACACACACGTTTTTTATTTGTTCGTGAATGTTTTCATTTAAAGTATATTGTAGCAAACGCTGTTGCAGACGAGGCGATAGATCTCACAATAATCGTTGGACAACAAATTTTGTGTCAAGTTACCCATGTGGAGTCATTTGAGAAGTTCTATGTACAGTTAGATCTGGACAAGGCCGATTTAGTGGAGAGCGCTATTGCGAGTTTCGATACAGCCAAGGTAATGATTTACTTTGTGTAAAAAATTGTTTTTAATATTAAATGTAACCATTTTTATCATAACTTATTTTTTCTTTGTAATGAGTATTAGTATTTTTTTTATTGTATTGGTAACTCAAGGTATTTTCATAAACATTGTTTTTTTTAACAGTCAATGCATTTTACAATGTTTTATAACATCAATTGCACAATATACACTACAAATGTCTTGCAGTTACACTTAAAAATGAATAACATGAAATATTAATAAACACTAGTTGTAGAAACTGAAATAAAATGTTCCATAAACTATTTATTTTTATATTTTAATATTATTACTTCAATATAGAATCGATCTAATTCTGTTTGTCTCTGTAGGTTACTTATTATTACATACAACTCTGTTTTAGTTAACACCGTTAACATCGGAAAGCTTAGCAGAAGGCATTCACTGCACGGTGAAACACGAAGGCAAGATCTATCGGGCAATCCTTAACAATGTGACAGACCCAAATAAGATTGATGCAGTGCTACCGGATTATGGAAATATTATTCAGACTACTTTAGAAAACGTATGTGTCATAATATTCCTTGTTTTCTTTACTTTTGTGCTTTTGGGAACTTATTGATGTTGGCATAGCTTCCCATATTTACACCAATTCTCGCAATGTTACTTCAATCTAATGTGTCCTCAAGTGATGTTATCGATTTTTTTCCAGCTGATGATTTTGCCGACTGAGCTTAGTGTTTACTATTACCAAGCATTGGAATGTTGTCTCAATAACTACACGTCTGAATCTAAAACGCTCATGTCTCTCGAGGAAATGAAGGAAACGTTGACTGGCAAGAAAATAATTGTCTACATCAATGACGTGGAGGAAATCAAGTGAGTAGATGTATTTCTGGTATGATAAATGTGTAAAAGACAAGACAGATATACTAATTATATTAAGGGATTCTGTCACTATCTTCATATTGAAATGTAGTCTTCTATAAAACTTAAAGCATACATTTAACTGCCTTGTTGGTCGAATGGGTTGCAAGCGCGACTGCTGATGGGGAGGTCCTGGGTTCAAATCCCGGGTCGGGTACTATTGGATTTTTCTAATTCTGAATTTCTAGTAGTGACTCGGAGTCTGGATCTGTGCCTGGTGTATGGCAATATGCTCGCCACTTATTCCATGAGACTTAAACGTAACTGATGAAACGTGGGAATGTACTACACTTTTCTGGCTACCGGGGATAATAGGCATGATATTACGTTAAGAGAATTTATCTAAGTTGTACAATGAGCACTTGCCATTAGTTGGCCTTTATGTAGGTACTACTGGTAAAATGTAAAATATGAACATTTTCAGACTGGTGTCGACGCTTTACGATTTCGTGAGTGGCCAAAAGATAGGTATTTTCGAGCCAGACGAGGGCGCGTACGACGAGGTGGTGCCGCTGTGCACGCGTGCCGTCTTCAACTACAACTTCGGCATGGCCTACATGTCTCACGTCGAGAACCTCAACGAGTTCTATCTGCAGAAGTCTAGCGACGGCGATAAGATTTCAAAGCTGTTGGACGATCTATACAACTTCTATGAAGAGGGTAGGTGCAAATTATAAAGATGACAAGTATTGTGACAAGTATTGTCTAACGATGACAGAAAAGATGTTTAATAATTAACTGCTCTTTGTTTTCAAAGGTACACCAGAGGCACTCACGGTTTTCGAAGTGGATGGATTATGTGTGGCCAAATCTTCCGATGGCAACTGGTACCGCGCTACAATAGTCACTATACGAGATTCTGAGGTTAAAATTCAATATCCAGATTATGGTAACTCAGAAACTTTATCTAAGGACTCTCTTAAAAAACTCGATCCTAAATTTTATGAACCGTGCGCCCTCGCTCTCGTCGCTAGTTTGGGTCTTGTAGCATTGCAAGAGGATGCAGTGAGTAAATTAACCGAATGGGTCAACGAAAGAGATGTTCAAGTTACGCTAGCATTCGGTACCGATGGCTGGCTGGCAAGTTTGCACCTAGATGGCGTTGATTTATCAATGAAATTAGTAAATGATAAACTAGCTACACCCAAAATAACATCCAGTGAAGAAGTTGTGGAGCCAAAGGAACTAACCACTCCAATAGAACCGATTTCATTGCCCGAGGGTTGCACCCAGGTATACATCAGCCACATCGATACGCCTGGACATTTTTGGCTGCAGATGCTTGATAAGGTAGAAAAGATAGAAGAAATCCAAGCTGAATTGCAAACAAATGCCGATTCATACGCAGACATTGAGAATCGTGAAATGGGAACGTTATGCGTCGCAAAATATTTAGCTGATGACCAATGGTATCGGGCTGAAATTCTTGATTCCGATTCAGACATTACTACCGTCCGATTCATTGACTACGGTAATACCGACGTCCTTGATAACCAACCAGGCCTGATCAAGGTTATACCTGATAATTTGAAAGACGTTGAACGATATGCTATAAAATCCAGTGTGAACGCAATCCCCACAGGAACCGGCCAGTGGACGGAACCTGCCTCAGATTATTTCACACAACTCGTTGGCGACCTCTCCGCTCCCGTTGACGCTTTGATTGTACTCAAAGATGTTACAACTTATGTGGATATTTTTGTCAATGGCCAAAATTTAACAGACAAACTGGTGTCGGAAGGGCATGCAACGAGATCCGAGGACAACGATTGTGGAGATTTGCCATCATGTTTTGCTAGCCATGTAAACTCTCCATCAGAATTTTGGATACAATTAGAAACGGCTGCACCAGAATTGCAAGCTATGGAAGCGGCTATGGTGGATGCCGAAAACTTCCCCTCTCTCGACACAAAAGAGGAGGGCGTAATTTGTGCAGCGAAATATCCCGAAGATGGTGCTTGGTATAGAGCTCAAGTGATTGTGGACGGTTCCGAGGGAACAGAAGTATTATTCATGGATTATGGAAACGCTTCAATTGCGAATGAGCTACGCAGTCTCCCCGATGAATTGAAAGTGAAACCGGCGTTATCAAGAAAGTGTGCGTTACAAAAATCCCGGGATATTAAGTCATGGTCCCGGAAATCAGAGATCAAATTCAACGAATTGGCAGCGGAAGGTGCTACTATTTTTAACGTGCAATTTATTGCTTCTGGTGATATATCCATCGTGGAACTATACCTGGACGGAAAATCAGTAACTGAAGAATTAGTAGGACTGTGCGAAGAACAGCCTATCACTGAGAGACCAACTCCAGTTGGCCAAGATTTACGTAGTAATGGCAAAGTCTGTTATGTAAATACACTTGAAGAATTCTACGTCCATTTAGAAGATAAAATTCCCGACATCGATAACATCACAGATAATTTGAGCGATGCTACCAGCTTTGAATCCGCTACTGAATTGAAAGTTGGATCTATATGTGCTGCATTTTGGTCAGAAGACGAACAGTGGTATAGGGCGCGAATCTTGGAATTTTGTGACGTAGGCTACCATGTACAATTTATAGATTATGGTAACAAAGCTAAATGTAAAGAATTCAAAAAATTACCAGAAGATCTTGCATTAATGGAACCTATGGCTAAGTGTTGTCACCTTTCTACTTTTACTGAGGATTCTGCGTTACTTGAAATTGCAAAATCTAAACTGAATGATCTGGCGTCGGAAGACACCACATTCCAAATAGAATTTTTAGATAGCCTTAAAGAGCCTTACTTAGTAAAATTATTTTTAAACCATGTAGACTTTACCTCTTTTGTCAAAACAGACTCCACAGTAAATGATCAAAATACTAGTACAACATTATCGACAGAAAATGACGACGTTGAACATAAAGGCATTAATGAAATCTCCACTAAATCCAGTTTACAGACTGAGAATCAAAATAGTATAGAAGGTAGTAAAAGAGAAGTCATAGATGAAAACCCAAAAATATGCAGTTCAGACAATCAAGTTAAAAATGGTAACGAGGAAGACATAAATAAAGTAAGTGGTGAAATTTTCATAGACACTAGTTCAGAGATACAAATTGATAATACTAGTTCAGAGATACAAATAGAAAATATTGAAAAAGAAAGTAAAAATTTAGTAGAAGAACCAAGTGAATTAGATTCGTCACAACTTGATTTAAATGAAAGCATCGAGAGCACTCAAACCGTTGTAGAGAATAAATCATTTGAAGATAAATTTCATGACGCAAACGACAGTGTAACTGAAGAAACGTTTAGTGATAAAACAACGTCAACACCTGAAAAAGACATTTCAACGGAGACAACTCAAAACTTGAATGACACTTTAAAATCGTCAGATAAAGATGAATCCAAAGATTCTATTAACACAAGCACTGACTACGCAGGTGATGATGACAACGGCAAAGTTATAAATGAAACACATTCTCCGCTGAAAACGAATGAAAGCGTAACGACTAATATGTGTAATGATGTAGAAAAAACGGATACAGTGTCAGATATTAAAGAAACCGCATTGGCAGCATCGTGAACAAAGAATAAAACTACTTACTAACCTTTTGATGACATAATCGTTTTGTAATATATAAAATATCTCCTTTTCAATACGAAACTATTACCTCGTCTACGAGTCTATATTATCTCGCAGATTTTCATTTAATTTCCGTATCATTGCATTTACGGAAAATCGATTGACTGAAGTTTGTGATAATGTACAAGGATTATCCATTGTGATTGTGATGGTGACTAAGGTGATTGCGAAACTTTATGGTAGATTTGGGTACAGAGTTAAAATTTGAGCATCGTACCATCGATCGAGTCGACATAACGTAAGATGCCATTTTTTTGTTATGACTTTGTTATATATATAATTTCGTTGAAATTTCTTTGGTAAAGTATATACGTGGATATAAAATAGACTTAAGGCATCTTTCAGGTAAACTGGTGTCCTACAAATTACTTTTTTATGAACTTTTAAAGCAATTTCATAATAAGATTTAAAATTGGAGGCTTTCGCAAAGGAGCATTCAAAAACTTAAAAACAAATAATAACAAAAGGTTTCCAAAATTAATACCAGTAAATTTATTAAACAACCACTCAGCTCTCCGTGTGTTGTATATGTATGTATGTATTCTGTAAAACATAAGGAAGTTATGTTCATTAAATGCGGCAGAGGCCGTTTGCGTGTTCGTACATATCTACTGATGATTCTTTTTATTGCAGCTTATATTTACGAGAGTGGACAATTTTATTTATAAATTATTTACTTTATACCCTTCTTACGGTACGCCTAAAAAGCGGGCTTCGGGAAGGGTTCGTCGTCACGAAGTATATAGATAAAAAGTTTGTCACGTCGCCATGTCTTTAGTTCATGAGGAACTGTTACTTGGCCGCGTCACAGTCAAATGCTTCCTTCATTTCACACCCACTTCCTTCGAAAACCCACGCTAACGCGACAAGAGGGGTTGTGTTATTGTTTTGTTAATACTCATTTTTATAGTTTATAAGATTGATTTTCACCGTGTGTTTAAATCACTGTGATCTGCTTTTGAACCTTTTAAAATATTAAAAGATGCTACGTGTGTTTCGTTACACAATATATATAACTGTAATATAATAAGGTATTCAGTAAATTATAGTGGACAGAAAGACTTCATATGACGCTTTGGACGTATCAAGTCAAAATTTACTGGGTCCACAGTCGTGAATATATTATATTCCGTTATTAATAACACAACAAGCTAGTTATGTTTGCAATTCTGTTTTTATTATATTAAAATAAAATGTTAAAACTAAGTGTCTTTTTATCTGCTTATAAAACCATGCCTACATACTTGTACCTTTAACTGTATTAACTATTTCGTGTACGTGAATGCTGTACTTGTCCATGTTTGTCGTACACAGAAGAAGGGACTGGCATCTATTCAAATACAAAAGCGCTACCTGTCAATCTGTTGTTCAAGATCTAGTTTAAAAATTCCTTTCGTCCGGATCAGAAATGCCTGTATAATCCTACCATCCCTAGTTTCTTAAAGGTTGATTCGAATCAAGGTATTGAAAGTAAGCGTTGTTCTTTCATAGGGATTTGAGTTTTCTCCACAAAAAAATTTAACAAAATAATGGCTGCGATTTTGACTTTAAAAGGGGGCTACTTAGAGTCAATGATTAAATGTAAATGAAATTGGCTTTCATCAATCTTCATACATGCTCATAAAAAAAATCAAGTGTTATGAGTATTGATACCTATATTTAATATGGCAAAATTAGATAATATACGTCATAACATCTGTACAGATCTAGTTAATGATAACTACATAAGACATCGAGTGGCATACAACATTAATACAAACTTATATTTACACATGTCCCTCATTGTGAAAAGATATTGAGTAATATTAAGTATACTTTCAGTCTAAAAAAATGCTTATTATATCAATAAATATATAAATCAATTGTTACGTACGATATACATACATACTTTAAAATGCAATTTATAACGAGGAAATATTTTTACAAAGCGTAATATTGTCACTGTCCCATTAAACTACTGTTTGATTAGGCCTAGGATGTCGATATCGTTTAGTTCATCTTTTTTCTCAAGAATGAGGCCCTTTTCATTAGCCAAATGAAGTATAGAGAGCAAGGCTAATGGCACACTGAGACATTCTCTCATATTCGGCGTTAACTTGTTCGGCAGACGAGAAAAAATATCAAAGAAGGTTGTTGGTGCAACGTCTTCTTTTTGCTCTTTTGGGGTTTTCTCTGTCAGCATCTTCCAAGTACAATGTTTTAGTTGCTTCATATCTACTTTCTTCGCTCGCATCGCATAGGGTATAAATATTTTGGCAACCTGTAAAAAAGTTGTATTTTTTTTATAATTTAGCCAAATAAACATATGCATAGGCTATTTGATAGAAAATGGTCACCATTGCTTATCAATAATTGCAACGTCCGAGCAGAGGCCAATGCGAAACCGGCTTTGAATGAAAATTGCAAGTAAGTACTTCAGTGTGCATTCCAGATGTTACACGTCCGCGATAAAACTTGAATGAGCGAACCTTCTAAGTTAGCACAGTAATCCCCTCTATAACAATGTTATAACGTGAGTACTGTGAATTGTACACACGATCTACCAAGCATTAGGTATAGTAAATATTTAACATTCATTGTTAAAATCCTTTGCACAGAATTTGTAAGAGTAATCCATTGATAAATATGCCGATGTAAATTAAAAGTGTAATTGGAGTGTTCCCTTTGTGAAAGTCATTACAAAAGTGTTTGCTGCTCTAAAGAAATCCTACAACGCTGTAGTGAAATTTGGCGTTGCAACATTGATAATAATAATAATACACTTTGTTGTACACCACACAAAAAGAAAAAGTAACAAGACAACACATACAGGTTTCTGACTATTGTCAATTAGGCGACCTGATCGCTTATAAGTGATTTCGTCCAGTCTACCAGCTTCGTAGGAGTTAGAGAGCGTGTAAGAGGGACAGTAAACAGAAGAGTTGGGACATGTGCAGTGTATAAAGAGATGGTTGAAACAAAAGGAGTCTGTGAGTGTGAGTTGTTGAGCAGTGACCTTGGTGGGCGGCTCCAGCATGTCGCCGAGCAGGTCGTCGGGCGCGCGCGGGCCGGCGTGCGGGTCGCTCACCGCCGCCGCGTCCTCCTGGCCCCACTCGTCGCCCTCCTGATCATTACAAATAAATATTAACATACATATATACAATGTATACCCGTCAAAGGATTTGGAGCATTATCCCACAAGGGGACGTTGATAACGCCATTTTGAGAATAGAAAAATGATTCCAGAAGCGTTTCGTAGAATGATTTCGCGGTGGCTTTACTGATTATTCATTTTTATTCTCCAGCTAATTTAATTATTTATTGTCTTCTTTTCTTAATAATGCTGTTTTATTATAGAACTAAGTGTATTGAAATATTTACTATAAGACAAATTAAATTCCCCTTGAAGGCGTTACTTCTTTCCCAAATACGAATAATTTAAAAAAATATTTGCCGTTTTATAGTGTGATGACGTTGATATGCAAATATATGTGAATTACACTATGACGTTACCACACATAACCCTACACTCATATTAACTGTGTTATTTGCTATCGAAAAATATAGGAAAAGAAAGTATCGGCACGAAAAAGTGTAATTAGCGATAGGCTACAAAGATTTTACAAAACTAAGAAGACGTTTCGTTTTCTGACATTCAATAAGTAGGTACTTTGTTTTTAACGATAGATCGATGTATACTTACAGGTATATGATTGGTGCAGTAAGAGGCATCGTTCTCGTTATTATAGTCATAATCTTTTGGTTCATCGACAACGACGGGCTCTGGCTGCTTCTGCTTATCGAGATGCAGCTGGTCTCGCTTGCGCACTAACATCACGTTCGGCCGAAGGAACAGCTTGCGGAAGTACGACTCGTCTAGACCTCTGAAAACCGTGAAAAAATTTCAAATGCCATGCTGTACTGTTATTAGCGCATTTATGCATAACACCTGTATTTTAGGC
>DWDT01003675.1:0-12011 GCA_018245595.1 Microceris scylla | reverse complement strand
CTATCACAAACAATTTCTATCACATTTACACACGCTATGCTATAATAAAAAAATGAATAGACTGTATTATTAACGTATATTACCTTTTTATTTAATACATTTTACAAATAAAATTATGTTGACAGGAGCCCGTATTGCCATAAAAACAGCGTTTACAAATGGAAATTCTAAAAATGGGTCGTTGCAATCCTTATTAAATTATCATATCAGCACTATTATATTATTGTAAATGGTAATTAAAAACATATGACACTTTTTTTAAAATTAAGCAAACAACAATGCATTTACATAACTGAAAGTAAATTAATACTTTTATTAATAAAATGATATAATTATTATTATTATTATTGTAATGCGTACAAAAACATGCACAGGTTTCGGAGACCAGGTATTTTATACGAATATAATATGATATTTACTTACGTATATATAAATATATATATTCGTATAAAATTATTCGATGTAGAATGTGTGTAGGCTAGTTGTTATGCCAGTTATGGACCTTGCGTAAGTTTTAATAGTGCTTAGCTGGACTTTTGATATTGTATGTGTGTAGACCGATTTCGAATGTTGTATTATTGCGTTCTACGAAAAACAAACTTGGTTTTCGAATGTTCTTGAATAATTCGATATATGGTATAGGTTACAGTCATAGGCTTGGGAATTGGCATAATTGGTGTGATCCGCAAAGTGACTTAGGTCCTTCGCTGTTTCATACATGGCTGTTGAATCTAATACTGTATTTCCTCGTTGCACGTTGGTACACAGTTTTGTGGTGTAAGAATCTATCGAATGCCGTGAAATATAGCAGAATTCTTAAATATGTTGGGTGAACTGAGGAATGTGGTAGTGGATTTTTGTCAGCATCCCTCCCGCATGTAACAAAGTGTTCACTTCGAGTTCGTACGTTGTGACATTTTGACGTTGGCCAGGTATATAGTGACCAATACTTGCCAAATAATTTTCTTATTGGTGTGAGCGAAACGAATGACATTGCATATATAATGAGAACAGTTTATGTACCTGACTAGATATCAGCAAATTGTTAATGCGCTCGCCGAAGAAATTGGTTACAGTTCATTGGCCAGTTTTTGTGTAATATTCGCATAAATGTTAGCCATCAAGCATTAAATATTACGACGACTCTAATGCTTTCATTGTTTCACTCTTGAGCGGTGTCTATATTGAACATTTCAATCTCATATTGATTTTTAATAAACAATTTAATATTCATGCAGTTCACACATAACACATA
Source organism: Microceris scylla (assembly GCA_018245595.1). Taxonomy (NCBI): domain Eukaryota; kingdom Metazoa; phylum Arthropoda; class Insecta; order Lepidoptera; family Hesperiidae; genus Microceris; species Microceris scylla. Next base: position 10,756 of record DWDT01003675.1, on the reverse strand, counting down.
GTCGTGCTATTTATGCGTAGACCTCTAGTCAATAGCTGGTATCCTTTGAACGCTTTTTAAAAGAAAAGTAAATGTATTCGCTCACACCAAAACTATTGGAACCTTTAATAAATGTGATGTTTCTACGTTAATACTAGTTGACTCTATTTTAATATATCAAATTTCATGCAAATTATAGAATGAAAAAAGTATATAAAATGAAGTTATTAACTATTAGAGTAAGTACCACTATATTTATTTAACGTATTAATTGCGAGTTTTAATCGTAGTTACTTGTAATTAGGGCACCCACTGATTCACGATATTGGGTCCTAATAGGTTTTGTTATATAGGGTGTTTATTGTTTTATTAGACGGGTTATAGGGTTGTCTGTTTCGGTTTCCATTTTGTAACTTAGCATAATTCTCTCACAATACTATTGTGCAATATAGTGTTGCGTTAATCGGTGTTTGAGCCTTTTTACTTTGTTGCCGACTTTTTATAACTAACAAAAACACATTTATAACGTTAATTAGTAACAGCGAAACCTTTTTTAGCACTGAATATTAAACAAAATTGATATTATTGTCAGAGAAATGTGTGTCCACATATTATGACCCGAGGCGAAATATGAGGGATTCAGTTTTTGTCGCCGAAATTTTGGATTCGCTGGTTCTACAAATGAAGGGATGAAAAGTGAGAATGCCTTATATTATTGCGACGGAGTAAAAAGGCTCTAGGGAAAATAGTTTGCGATGATAATAGTCAGTTCCTTGTGAAGTTAGTTTTAGTGATTCCGATATTTCAACGTTCTATGTGTCCCATAGTAATCGTTTATATTGCAGTCGAAGGGATTGATTTTCTACATAATATTCAAAATGTCGCGCTTATAAGCTTTTAATGAAGCGTCAATATATTTTTTGTATAATTAAACTATATTATATTTCCAAACGGTGCACAAAATCCAATTACACTGCCACGCAATGGCAGACCGAAACCAAAACTATCGTAGTTGTAATGGGGATCTTCCACTTAGTTTTCACATTAGTTCTAAGAAAAATAGTATTTTTATTTTCGTCTCACAATAGCCGTGTATATGTACCCTTATGAATATTCTCTAATTGACATCATATTCAACAATATGACTACTATTAAACATAAATATGAATCAGCATATATTGTTAAAAATGAATTGAAAAAAAAGATGGCTATATTTTTATTATTTTTATATTCGTTAAGTGCCTTTTCTAATTTTAAAATTTATACGTGCATGCATTTTTTTAACCTGTGCAGGTGTTGTTTTGTACAAATAAATGTTGGAAGAAGCTTGAAGTTATTTCCGATTCTTGCTTTTAGTTCGAGGATATTAAGTTTTTATTTATTATTTATCACCTAAGTGACAGTTCTATGAGCAATAGTGTATTTAATTAATCTTTTAAACATGTATTGTTAAATTAATCGACAGCTAGATTAGTACGGGGGTTGGTTATATTGTATACATTTATTTATGGTACGCATTTGAAGTCCTGATGTGTTGCTTAAAGTATTAAAAGCAGTACGTTTAAATAAGTATTTGGGTTCGTGTTAACTAATCAGTTGTAGTTATTGTAGTTATTTAGCAGTCGTAAAATTTTGTCAATATTTTTATAGTGATCCACGGAAATATTTCAACTAATGTTTATGCTTTACCGAAAAAGCGAATAATATATTCTCTGTCACTTTTAATTTTCAAAGCGGGGGTATGTTTATCAATGGAAAGTAATGAAGTCTAAATAGGCCATATAAAGTTACAAACAAACGTTTTAATAGTTAAAATTATTGTCACTAGTTAAGTAAAATGTATTTACGAGTAGAGTATCATAGTATCTGTTACATTGAGTTTGTTTTGAATTTGGCCTAAGATAATAGAGATGGCCGAACGTTAGTATAGGCTGATGTAGTGTGATTTCGTTATAGTTCAGAATATTTTTTTTTATATCACCGTCTTTTAACCAATGGGATACGATTATTAAAACTGACATTACATTTTACTTTATTGTTATCTTTAACAGTTGTTTTCTGTATTTTTCATAAAGATGTATATACATATGATGGAATTAAAAATATATAACAATTTTCATCAAGACGTCCGTCGTTGGCCTTATTTTAAAAGCACTAAAATTTTTAAAAAATGATTTCCGAAATGTCAATTTTTAATTATCGTGTAACCAGCTATTGCTATAATATTCAGATGATTCATCATTGATATTATTTTAACGTATTAATGGTTTTAAGTTTCTTCGTTACCGCTCGCAGCTATTGTAAAAACTATTTATCTTATCCCACTGAATATGCCAACCCCGTTAGTATAAATAATGCTTCCGTATTTAAATAAAATTGCAATATGAATAATAAAATTTTGTTAGTACGATCGATACTCACTTCGACTTTAGTATATAGTCTCAAATATACATATTATTCAAGTCGTTCTTGAAAAGAAATATTATATACTTAGCACAATAATACATAATGTAACAAAATATTTAGTTTCTTAGCAAATGTTTAGTATATAGTCGTTGATTATTATTTCTATATTAACGCCCATATAGTTATGTATAGAATTGGGTGTATATTTTCACGTTTTCCATTGTTGCCATATATTTGTAGATACCTTACCTCAAGTTCTGTCTTGCTTAGCGAACATATCTTCTATTACGTGTGCAATGTTCATATAATCAAATGAAAAAGCATATAGTCGATGATTTTATTGGAATGTTTATTTTGCTTTCGTTTCTGCCAATGGTATGATTAGTGATATGGAACATGTTGTTTAGGTTTCAGATATTAACATGGCCCAAACTGTTCACGGTTGTTTTCTTTACTACCGATAAATATAGAATTAATTAAATACAATTTAACGAAGCACTAACTACAGTAAACAGCATATACGTTTTATAGTTTGTATGAAGCAATTGTGTCATTCTAATTGCAAACATTGATATTGTTAATTATATGTTACGAAAGAAAATTTAATTGATATCTTTATATCCACACAGGATATGGTTAAGTTTACGCATCTCATTATTTCATACCATTGGTAAAACGAAGTCATCAAGTTGTTGATTATACCCTGTTGATTTAGCAAATTTATTTAATTGTTTTTTTTTGCCATTTGACACAAATTAATTTATTCACTTAAATATTATCTTTATTTATATAAATATCAATATCACGATATCAATTAACTAACGGTGGCTATGAACTGATTAATGCCTGCTTATTGATAATTCTATTTTTTAATGTGCATAATGAAATGTGTCAATGTGAAGTGCCACAACCAGCCTCTTTTGAATTGGACCGTTTCGATCCAGGCGTTGCGAGGTTGAAATATATTGTTTCCAATTCGATGATTTCCATCGACGAATTAATTGTCGATTTGTCTTGTACATTATTGGGTGTACTGTACTTGAAATAAATTATATCGAATATAAAAGCAGTCAGTAAATATTTTTAAAGATTAATTAAAATTTCATATTTATTTTTATAGGAATTACTATTTATTATTGCTAAGTCTGCATTAGCATAGTAGTTAGCAATTTTCACAAGTTGCATAGTAAATTTTAAAACTTGTATGTGCGTTTTGTCTATGTAGTAGATTTAAATTTTTCACAAAAATTGATTTTATTTTTCCATTGCTATGATATTTGAATAAATCATCTTTTTTAATATGTCACGTCCGCGTTTTTACAGCTTTGCAGATGAATTCGTACATGTTGTGAATTGTAATAGATCCTTTTCGAAAAATCAAAATAAAAATTATATTTTTTAAATATTTTGCCAATGTCAACATGTAATAAGCGAGCATTTCAATTTTTAAATATTTATAATCCGAATTTGTAATGAAATTTGTATAAATTACGATGTAAGCTGATGTAAGACAACATATGCATGTACATACATAATGTGCCCTTGTTCGTTAAACAGCTTTAATGTTATGATGGCTGTGAGTTCGGGAGGAACCTTAGAGTTAGTTGAAGCAACGCCTTGAATCGAATCGGAAGATTGCCCGAATTTGTGTTGGCTCAAAAATTGTTCCTTCCGTCCATTAACTTTTTGAAAAACTGGCATAGAATAAGCTTTTCCCCTCTCCCCATCCCCAGCTGTGCATTTTTCTATTCGCGGTAATAACAGAAAGACTCGTGGCAGAGTTAACTGGTATACATTGCTTTGTTAAGAATGCATTTCTTTTCAAATAAAAACGTATGTTTAATTTTAACAGTGTTAAGCCAAATGATTATAAATGTACTGGCGTAACTCACGTACGTTTTTCGGGATGGCCCGACTAGTTACGAACCTGTACGAGGTCCTTCCTCATGAGCTCCCGGCGCTTGCAGCGAGTTCGGAAACTAGTCGGGCCACTCCGAAAAACGTACGTGAGTTTAACCGGTACATTTATAATCATGTGTATAAACACTCACGAAACATTTAATAGTAAAAAAGTGTAAGTCACTTACATTTATTTAAATTTTTATTCCTTTGGTTATATTAAATTCCAATTTATACCATATTGCAATTTGCTAATAGGCTATTACGTCACATTTTGACTGTGAATTTACACACATTCTGTCACGAGTTTTTAAATCTCTTCAGTGACGCTCACGTGTGCTTCTCGCATTCATGTAAACATTAAAAAAACGAGTACCCTATAATATTTATTTTTACACTATCTACCTTAAAACTATTTGTATATCATTCTAATGTAAAGTAAGATGAAAAATGTAATTTCTGAACTACTACTCGACCAACGCTTATAATAGCATATCTTTATAAGAACGTGTGATAAACATTTATTGTAATTTATAATAAAAAAATGTCCTTTAGTCGGTATACGTGAAATGTGTATATGACTAAAATACCAAAACTGTTACAGTACTTAATTTAAATGCCAATGTTCGAACGCTTATGATGGCTCTTGTGTCGTTGATAATGTTAAGTGTGAGGTTCGAGAATTTCCTAATTGTTAACGTTCGTCCTTCAGATGTGTGTTGCACGTGTGCTGACCATTTTTATATTCGTATTGTGAAACTATTGCTGTCGAACGTTGTCAAGAACAATTTTCATTTCGCGTTGGAATGTTCCACATGCCAAAACTGTTGTTAAGGAATGTGTTGTTCATAAATTTGGTCAGCAAAATATGACAAGAAATTGGCGCCGTGTTGTCAGAGAACAGCATCGAATATTCTAGATATATTCATTAAAATTTTGCTTAATACGGTCCGTCGTGACCGTCGATGAGAGTTTTGACTATGGATCGAATTTAGTTCGTACTGTCAATTAGGATTATCTGTTTCGACTGTACTTTGTACTTCACAATTCTTCGCATCAATTGTCTTATACATATCTAGCTCATTCATTTGCTCTTTAAATGTTACCAAGAATTGCTCAATACCGTCTTATATATACACACACATATGCATATATGCACGTGTATCTATAAATATGATTCTCTTAACACGGCCCCAATATATGTGCAACAAAAATATTTTATATATATTACCTAAGAGAAAAAAATTATTGAACGCTAGATTTGTAGTTAGTGAAAATGCATGGTAATTCTCGTATAGTGTATTATTATTGTTTTAATTTTTTTATATTAGCGAATGTTCTAGAGATTTGATAATTAGCGAATTTAGATATCACGGGAGTCGTGCAAGGAGCTGTTGTGAGGTCGTCCCATACATTTTACGGGACTAAAATCTGGATTGTATGCTTTACGTTGGCATATGTTCATAGTTTTAAATGTTTTACTTTTGCTCCTCAAATCCTGAATGTACAAAATACATGGGACACTGCTTAGTGTATTCAGCTAGATGTTTGTTTTTAAATAGGATGCGCTTAGGTGTTGTAACCTTCAGCAAGACTGGAAATGTTTCTCGTATAATTTATTAGAGTTTATATATTCAGCTTCGAGTGTAGCTAATATGATATTGACAAAGAACGTATTCTAGAAGAAAAAAAATCGAGTTCATTTTCTCTTACCTTTCGTATAAAACTAGGTTCCTTGATGGCAGGTCAACATTGAATTCCCTCGGGCACACTCTGAGAGCTTAGTTAAGTGAACACGGATCAATAATAGAGCTTTATCGAATTTGATAAGAAATTACTGTTGGATAATTGTAGAAAGAGAAATGAAACAGACAAACGTACACAGTGCAAATGAAATAGATATTTCTAACACCACACCTTTAGATAGTTCTGCAAGATTGTGGTATCATACTTGGTGTTTTTAACTATTTTTAAACGATGCTAATTGTTTAGATCGTATCGTTTCGGTGTATTTGCCACTTTAGAACTAGATAGTCGATACTGGCAGTTACGGCTCTAAGCTTTTTAGTAAGAATCTGTTAGTTACATGTTTACGATATAACCGTGCATAGTTAATGAATCCTCGTGTAGAACCTATATATGTATGTTGTAGCATAATAATCGATGTGTCCTTTGTAACTTGGTGTGCGGTGTTGGTTAGTTAATCGTTGGTTAATATACGATTTCGATGTCTTATGAGAGTTAGTTGTTATGGCACCGCGTTGGGCGCCAAATATTTCGTATGCACAAATACTCTATTCTAATAAAAATGTTTTAATCACTGTTTTTTTATATATACATATACTAAGGAAGCTATAGGAATGTTTCTATATGTTGCAAGTGTTAGTATTTATAGTGAAATGAGTAAGGACAATAAAAGTTAATCGTCCTGCTTTAAAGGGAATCTATTGTGATAAGGTGAGAGCCAGTCGCCGGCGGCGCTTCTAGGAACGACCACCACGGTTATAGTATCTTACTCTACATAGTTTATGTTAACGTCGCTTCTATGAAGTTATTGCCGTGACACTAGACAGTTTTCTATTGGGTATTTAGTGGATTTTATATATGTCTCGTGCCGTTGTTCAGCGTGCATTATATAGTGTTAACTAATATTTTTGCTACAGCCACTTCGCGTACAGTACTGTCCAATTTATAGGAATGGCATTATGAATTTTGATATCTGATGAGGACCAAAATCTGGTTTTTGTTTTTTAATTCTTTTGTATTTAATTGAGCTAATGGCGAATGGAAAATACAGGATTTATTTTGCCAGTTCCTCTTAATTGTAAGTGAGAATTTTTAAAATATTTTTATAGTTATAAGTCTCTCGATGAATTAAGTTTTTTTTTACATTGTAGTTACTGTGGTAAGTACGGTAAGCGAACTATTGCCTGTATCGTTTGATATCGCACTAGAAATTATCGTCCTTATCACGACACTTTAACGTTCGTAATTCCTCGTGCGATATTAAAGGTTGCTAGGGATGTTTCTCGCCATGGGTGCACAAGTATTAAAAAACTCATGTTACAAAAGCACTGGGATACTTTATTTTACTGTATTTCGTTTTAATTTTTTTCCCCTGGCAATAAAATGAACGCCTTCGAATTTGTTACAAACATGCGTGAAACGATTAGTGACCTTTTTTTATTATGGTGCTACGCCCTTCTCGACACCAATAATGTATTTTTTAATTTTAAGTTGTAAGTGATACTGTTTATTGTTTGTTTTTTCAACTGAACGTCTTTCTAATGCGCCCATTTTACTGTAACCATTTTGTAATCTCATACGACCAGTACAATAAAGTTTCACACATTCAAGATACGTATTCAATGTACGTTTTTTTTAAACCGTTTGTATTCGCTTTTGTGTAACGCTAAGCTTGTAAAACCCTTGATTTCTTAATTCATTTGGTTTAGACGATTCACAGGAATTCGTAACGTTATTGTAACAGTTCAACTTTTTGGATTAAGAAATCAATTTTTACATTCTTTGTAATGTAGACGTTGTTGAATGTCGAATTTGTGTAAGAAATATCAGTAGATAAACAATTTTCATACTATAATAAATAAATGTGTAATTTCAATAGCTTTTGGTGTTACCTCCTACGTGTCTCTGCCTAGCATTTTTGTGTCTACCCGCGCGCACGCACACACTGCCAGTCGAAAATGTCGGTTACAACTTCTATTTTTGAAAATTGCATTATATTATTTTAATTTTATACATATTTCTTGTTATTATTTGTGTTGTTTATAAATAACATCGCTTCGTAGACAAACGTCTGTTTATGTGTATGGTCTTTTAGACGAATGAATGTATAAATTCGCTAGTCCTTAACTCGTTTTAATGAGTAATATCCTTTTGTCTCTGTCTGTTATTGTGGAGCACTTTGGTGGTTTTAATGTACTAACGGAGTGATACATATTATATGTAACTGTACCTTTAACGAGCTTATTGTAACATAATACACTATTGACGCGACGATTTTTGATTGTGATCGAAGGATTTTACACGTCATTATTTTTAATATTGATTTAACCGTGGTCGAAATTCCATCGTAATCAATTGAAATTTTAAATCTGAACGTTGTTGAGGTTAAGTCAAAAAATACATCTCTAGAAATTTATGGACTATGCGACTGATTGATCACAGACTTATGTGTCTCACATTGTCAATATAGGTAACGTAGACAACGAATGGTTTTTTTTTAATACTTTGTGTAAACTCTATACCAAACCAAACCTTTAACCCAACCACTGCTGGACATGGGTCTCTTCCCAGAATCAAAACAGTCAAGGTCAAAGCCTGCTACAGTTGCCAAGTGAGACTTAACAGATTCCAAAATTTTTTTGTGTGCAAAATAATGATGTGTACTATCTAGAACACTTCACAGTAACATAAAGAAAGGTATTTTAAAAAATGGAGCGTTTGTTAAAGTGCTAAGACATTTTCGGAACAAAAAAAATGCCAAGTTCAAGCATTAGGACCAAGGAGTAGTAATGTTTAATTCGATAAGTGTAATTCGTGCACTCGCTGATATCTGGAGAAAATTTTAAAAATATGTAATACATAATATATGTTGGGATGGATGTAAATGGTGATGTTAAAATGAATCAAAAAAGATATTTTTAAAACTTTTGTCTCGAGTTTTCACTTTAGTATTGATGTTCACGCGTATCTTTGTGATCGGTGTTTTTAGATTATTGGCATGTTTAATTCATTACAGACTGATGTGACAGATTTTACATACTAGCGATTTAAAAACGTGCCTAGCAAACGTATATACAAACGTGTGTTGCCAGTTTTAAAAACGATTTATATTGATGCTGAGATTACATGAAAATGAACAAAAAGTAAACATATTTTGTAATCTAAGTAAGTCTAAACTACATTTGTTGCAATGAGTATTTATATACATAGACACTACTTACATACATATAACGTTTCAGTGTCACTTGCGAAAAAATTGTTTGGTGACGTCGCAATGGTAAATGTTTATTAAATCACTAGTGTGAAATATCAGTTAGGACAGATGTTGGCTATGGGTAAAGTCGTCAGAGGTGGTGGAGAGCTGCCCCGCGCAGTGATGTAAGAGGGTAGTTATGCGTCAAATGTCTGCAATCACGTCTGACCGTAAGTTCCAATTTTAAAAAAAATGTCTATGCCTCTGACACCAGTTCTTTAATCCAATTAGTGCTGCCTGTTAAAATAATCCTCACGAATTTAAATAGATCGTCATAAAAGTTAATAATTTCAATTAAAAGATAATCATATATTGTAGTAAGTCTGGTGTTGTACGTTTTGTTTAAAAAAATGGTCTTTAGAGCATATCTATAATTTTGACGTCAGTATTGCACATAGCTACCCTGAATTTTAGTAGGGAATACAAAGGCCCTTAGATGTATTGGTGTTAAATCTAGTTCATTGATTAGTGTACTCCGGGAACCCGCTAGTGTCCCATTGCAATACAGTACGGAGTTGTATTGTGTCTCAAAGCCAAGTTGTTTGTCCAAAAGTTGTGATGTGTTTTTTATACGTAAGATTGCTAGGGTACGTATATCTCAATATTCAGTAGTACATGCTAGACGCAGTCGTGATTTTATTTCTCTTACTAATGATTTGTTAACGTTTTGGCACTGTATTAATTACCTTCTGACAAAAAATATATAATGAAAAAAAAATTGTGTGTACTTTTATTTTCGTCTCCTTTTATTTAATTTTAAAGCTTTGCTATTTAGCGACATGATTATTGAGAACGTAATGAAGGCTAAATAGAGGAGCTCAATAATCTTCTTTTGCTGGAGAGCGATATACTCGCGAGCCACAGGTCCCATGCGTCCGCTTGCGACTATGCGCGTGCATAAGTGCACTTGTGTCCTAGATAACTTATAAATCGTGAATATTTCGCAATTCAATTTTAATCTGGGTTGTACAAAGGCGTACATTTTGACAGATACTCTTATATTACATATGTTAATTGCTAATGAAGATAGAAAATATTTTAATTTTAAGCAAGAATGAAATTAGATGAAATACACATCCATGTAACATCGTTACATATAGGGTCGATCTGAGTTAAGGTCGGAGCAGTGATGTAGCGTGCCTTGGAGGGGCTCTGTAACAAAATTAGTTGAAGGGCCCTAATGAAAGTATGGGTTTTTCTAAAATTTCTTTGTTTTTTTAACTTTAGTCAAATCATCATGTCAATCTGTAATCCCCGAAGAGGTAGGCAGAGGAATGCAGCACACTCCTACGTTTCACCGGTTACGTTTACGTCCCACTATGGAATAGGTGGTGAGCCTAGTGCCATGCATCGGGCACATATCCAGACTCTGAAACACTATTAGAAAATCGAAATTAGAAAATTTTGTAGTGTTCGACCCAGGAATCGAACCCGGGACCTCCCGATCGGCAGCCGTGCTTGCAACCAACACGA
>DWDT01003674.1:0-12014 GCA_018245595.1 Microceris scylla | reverse complement strand
AGAGTTCACGACTGCCCACCAACCAAAGTATATCACACCTCTATTAAATTTATTTATGGTTCTTTGCCACTTGAGAGGAATAAGTAGAGATATTACACAGCATATTATTGTTTTTGCCCACACGTACAGATTATCTAAACGCGTAACTTCTTTTAGTAGATTGTATGTTTTGTTTAGATATTAAAATCTTAATGGGTAAGCTGTGTTAAAAAATAATTGAAATGTAAAAAACGTAATGTCTACCAGACAGCTCAGCACGTGGGCATCTCACATTAAGCTAGTTAAATAAACAGACCGACAGTTATGTTGATTGGCAAAATTAGTTGTTTGACTAGTTTAAGAGTCCTAAACTAGTTCTTCTGATTAATTCTTGAGTAGGTACCATAGAGTCAGGTAGGGAAAAATAATTCACAATTAAAGACCCCTAAAGGGATATTATTTAGGAACCTCAGGAACACTTAAACCTCCCAGAAGTGCACAGTATAGGTTGTGACATAAAGGCTTGAATGGTAGAATATTAAATCATAACACCAATTAACAAATTCTTCGTTCATCGTTCAGAGCGTTGGCTGAACAACAAGTGCATTGGTTTCCACGACCAAGGAGGAGGGGTACGTAGTTGCATACTGTTATAACTATTTTAATAAGAAGACAAATCAAGTAATAATCGTGCCATCTTCCAATCCAGTCTCAGTCGTATATCCCTGTCACTACCTCCAAGGAATAAGCAGAGGTGTGTAGTACATTCCCACGTTTCAGCGGTCACAATCACAAAAAAATGTTATCAAAAAACACCATAAGACCTTCACAATCTTCTTCACTGTTTATAAGGAAACACCTTTACATTCACGTCGACACAGAACGGAGACCAGTTCATCGTGAGGTTGTTAGCAGTCACGCAAACGTGAACGAAAACACGGGTCGAGAGATCGTGAGCTGACAACGCTATAGAGCACTACTTACCGAGCTTTTTACGTTTCCGTACCCCTTAAAAAAACTTTTCATTTATAAGTAACCCTCCCCTAATAATTTCACACGCTGGGAATCGCTGACAGCGGCTTAGTAAGTTATTAGTTATAATGTTTATTTTAAACGACATATTGAAGACATAATACATTATAACATCATTTTTATAAATTAACTGTTTTAACTTCTCAGTGTTTTCGCCATTACCAATATAATTTTCACCTACCCTCAATGGGCCCCCGCGTACCCCAGGGGTACGGATACAACAGGTTGGCGATCGCTGCTATAGAGAAACAGTACGTAGACTTCGTTGTTATACACGATTATTGTATTTGTTGAACAAAAAAATACTATAGTTTATTCGACACCCGCTATATGTACTATCACTATTCGCTCGTGGTACACACGCGGGTGGAGATTGAGTAAGATCTATTCAAAGTCTTATAATAAAGTGAGATGTAATGCATTCAGACAAAAAAATTTAGCAGCGCCCTTACGAAGCCAGGGGAGAAGGTTATGGTAAAAAGTATTTACAAAATATTATATTTCATGGACTAGCATCTCTAAGCACGTAGCGAGACTCCAGAATGTTCTAAATGTTTATTTACAATCATGTATTTTATTTTTGTTTTTTTATGGCACTTGAGAATACCTTTTGAATGTTTATAGGTATATATATACATGTAATAAAGATCTCTAAATAATTAATCAACTAACGAACACGAATCTGTCACGTACTTACGAGAATCGTAAGTTTTCACACAAAAAGACACACACATATGCATGTGTTCGCAGATATGGACTTGTTACATTTCTACAGTGTTATAAAAATGGGTCAAAACGATCTTAAGGCTGGGTCTCTCTTGTCACGAACGAGAAGCATACAAAGTACAAGCACCACTTGTCATTTGTAAAGGACAAAGCGTTCCTCGTGCTCCCTCACAAGAATCTCTCGGAAGGATCCCTCAGCAGCGTCCCCGTTTCTAGATTCGTTATTTGAAATTCAGATGACGCTTCTAGAACATATTCACAAAGTCTTTCTTGTAAGTGTTTTCGTCGGCCTCGATTATGACATTGGTTTCAATCAAATACTTTTTGCAGATAATTACTGTACCCTATGTACGTGTCACGTGTATGTTTATTTTTACCAAATGTTTTCGTCATTAATAGATTTATTGATTTATTAATTTATTGCATGATTTTGTTTAAGTACATTATAAATTAACCATGTTTTCAAGTAATTTTTTAATAATTTACAAGTGTAAATAATTTGAGCTCTGTTGCATGAAGCGTTCATTTCAAGAAGAACATAAATACCACATATCGTATAATGTAAGATCCAGGTTAATGAACAAATAAAAAAAAAAAACTAAAATTGTAACAGTTTTCTATACAAAGTGTGCGGATAAGATCAAAACCGCAGACGGGACGCAACGCCAACGGCACAGGACGTGACGCGCCTCATTGACGCGTCATCTCGACCACACTCACCGCGTCTCCAGAGACATTTAATTATAACTGTCCACTTCTTGCGCACCCGCCTGTCATTTGAGCAGTCTTTTGATAGATTGCATACGTATTTGCACTGGACAGGAAGTAATCATGACGATAAATAGGTTCAAATAGATAATGACTTCGGTATATCCAAACTATGCGATATAAAAGATTCTTAATAGGTCAGGATTTCTGTAGTTATTGTATAAATTAAAGACCATTTTCTACTCGTTCTCATACGCCCTTACAGGCAAGGAACGGAAGATTATTAACACCCAAACCGTAATGTTCGTTTCACAAGAATGTAGGACCATCCGCCTACAATTTGGACATTTGAATCATTAATATTTAATTATTAACTACCTTCAATTTGGTCAGCACTCGAGGATACAGCAACTCGATCCATTTCAAAAATAACTAAACAATAATATTTAAAATAATTTTTCAAGCAGCAAGATTTATGATTCTATTCATTTGCTGTTTCGTAACCCTAAAAAAAGTCTAGTCTTTTTTGAGGCCTTTTAGGGCTTAAAGAGACGAAATAATATAACTCTTAGGAGCAGTAGTCATCAATTTGCGTTATATATACATGTGCGTAAACGAATAACCCTTGCGTATTCCTCATGTTTTGTAAATGATAGGAGTAGTTACTAATAAACCAAAAGGGATACACTTATTCATAGCTTGTTACGTTACAACACATTTATTACGCGAATAAACCAAACGGGGATTTTACATATTTTAAATAAGGAAATACACAGTAAGGTTCCTTATCATGCTATATATAAAAATGTTCAGGAGTTCCTTCAACAGACGGGCATAGCTGACGGACTTAAATGAATGTAGTAATCCTTAACCTCTGCCTACTCCTATGGGAAATAGGCGTGACACTAAGTACATAGATCCAATAAACTGGTTGTGTTATTCCTTAATACTTAGTATTATTATTACCCTAAACCTTCCAACATTGCCATCAGAAGTAAAGCAGTTTCTAATACAATGCGAAATAACTCACACAAACGTTTATCTCTTGGAATTAATTTGTTCAATCTGTATGAAACAACCAAAATATTAGGAGAAAACGCTTAAGAACAATTTTGAGGCGAATAGTAAATGAATGACGAAGTAAACTTGCCGTCTTCAAAACACTAGCTACAGAATCACCATCCAGTAATAAGTTACAAAGCACGCACTCACTATCTGATAATATCCAATTTCCAGCGAATCCTGTCCCAACCAGACAAATAGCTGGAATTCTAGGAATTTTAATGCAACTACATTCCCCGTAACCGTCACAGACGACGCTATTCAAAGCCGACTCGATCAATGCAGCTTGAGGTTACAACGGAAATACAGGAAATAATATTGTTAACATATATTTTTAAAATCCAAAAATAAAGTAGTATGATAAAGTAGGAAATGCTAAATATTAAACTTATGATTCTTATGTTTAATCCAAAGAGATTAGACCTTATAGGCAACTTTGCTAAATTTATGTAATCCCCATAAAATGTTCATCTCTCGCTGCGACATGTCATGGGTTGAAAAGAGAATTCTATCTACCACGTATTCATTTCCAAGGTTCAAGCTTTCTTCGAAATAAATTTTGACAAAATTGAAACCAACCGTTTTCACGCGAGAACGAAATAGATGTACCTACAGGTAAATTTTCTTTCGCTTGTACAGTATTAATATAAATAATAGATTAGTTAAAACTTATTTAAACAGTCAGTAACTTAATAACAACAACGTAATAAAATTCTTTCGATGCAATATTACGTTTACTATAACTTTTCAGACTTTTGTCGTTATGCTCGCTGTCAGAACAATAGGTGACTAAGGTGGCAATCCGACCGAATAGGATTTAACCGATCTACATGTAGGTACTTTGAAAATGAGGCTATCGTTAAACTTGTCGAGTAACCTTGTTTTGCAAACGAACAAAAACGTAACATCCTTGGGTCGCACTTGGACAAATAAACGTTATCGAACCTACAATTACTGGCCGGGGACGCTGACGCATCGGCAGCCGCAAGCAGACGTAAGGAGGAAGATCCACTCGTCGTTACAAATATAACAAAACCAACAGGCGAATTAAGAGAAGAAAAAAACTACATTTGATAAGTATTCAAGGAGCATTTGTCACAAATTGATAGTTTTTTTAATTTTTTGTAAGTTTACTCCTTAAGAATCGATTTAGTATAAGGCCCCGTATTAAAATTTTTCACTACCTTAAACAACAATAATATCCGGGCAATTTACAATCAGCCAGAAACTAAGCAGAGCCTCTACTATGATAAACATACAGCTGACAAACTGTATATATACATAAATATCTAAATACCTACTTACAAAGGTAACAGATACTTTTACACCTGAACACGCAACAAATATGTACTCGTGGCCGTCACACAAACATTGTACACGGTCTGAATAGAATCCAAAACCCCTAGCTCAACACTATCCCGATCACTAATCACTTCAGAAAGCGAACAGCTAATATAAGTATGTACCTATACGAACAATAAGCTAATATATTTTTAACAAGTTTGAAAACGAGGAAGCTAAAAGCAAATAGAATCATTTCCTCTAGGTAACGAGCGATTTAATTCACTACAATGCTCGCATCTACTCCGTCGGTTGCCGTCATTAATCCTTCCAGCATATCGTGCGACTCGAATACTATAGTAGCTGGTGCCATGTTCACGGGCTATTGGCCGACGACTTAAAGTATTACGAAGTGTGTACAACAGTGTAATATTTGTAAAACATGATTGGATGTGTTATCTTACGGAATGATAATGTGCTTCTCGTGTACCAATAGGGTTTTTGATTGATGATAGAGAAATACGTCATAAATTATAGATGTAACAAGTCTCGATTTGCATCACCAACCGGAACGTTATTGTAAACTTATGATAATCACATTGCAAAGTTTAATCGAGTGCTTGGTGTGCCAGCGATGTTAATCGATTAAGATATATAGCAATGTAAGGACAGTTTGTGTGCAGGATAAATATAACACTCATTAAACGAGATCTACGTCTAGCATTGGACGGAGACGGACTGATGATGATAATGATACATATAATGATAAAGTAGTAATTGTTGGTTTAGTTTCCAAACAGCAAGCGTTAGTTAATTCGATACGACTTATTTGCAATTTGAAATATGGAGCAGATGTTGTACATCATTTTAGTCATAGATGTGTTGATGAAAATGCTGTAGGCGCTTACTGTTACGCTCTTTAAGCCCGTCCAAAGCAATGCAAATTTTTTGAGCGAGAGATAGGAGTATTAGCGCAAGAAGAAATCTTACTACCGTTAATGAATATTATAGATTTCCAAATAAACGATCTAAACTAATTAAGCTTTAGCACTTTACGTACTTGTCTTTTTACGAAGATGAAAACAAAAAAAATCGATAACAATACGCCATTGTACGGTACGCTACATGTGTTGCAAAAATATTACATGTACTCGGTTTATATGTAGGTATACTTGAAACGGCAAGGTCACATTCAAACGAACACAGTGTAACATTGTATTAATTTTGTGGTAGACACTAGACAAATTATATTGAAAATTTAAATGCTGGTATTGAAATTGCAGATCAGTGGTACCGTAAAATATCATAAGGGAACAATTTTAAAAAATCTCTTCATTCACAGAAATTCAATAACGATTTATGTAAATGTAAATTGAAATACAGATGTTGACATGATCATCATAATTTTTATCAGCGTCACCATCAACTCTTTTATCACCCCAACGTTGGAGATACGTATCCTCTCAGAAGGCGAATGTATAATTCCTTAATCTATCATGTTTGCTAATGACGTATTGGCACACTTCCAAAGTATTAAAGAACATTTGGAGGATGCGATATTTGAGTTGTATCATTGATTAATTATATTGTAGTTCGTCGTTACAGAAAGTAATATAAAATTAAGTGCATCATGAGTACAGCAATAGTCATATTGCTGTATGATGGAGTTGAAACATTGAGGATACTGGATTAATGTCACGGCTTACTGATACCTACCTGCTTTGCAAAAAAGGGATGTGCCAACTGATGGAATTTTTGGAGTGGAAATATGCACACCTACCAATGTTGATAAGCTGTTAGGCTTTCAAGAGTCCTACCAATTATTGTAATTAATTTTTTGTAGTCACTAAGTGACATTTACTTGAAGGTAGTTTTAACGGTATTTTTGTAAAACCTGACGAACATAATTGGAAACTCGATTTAAAAAAAACTCACTCTACTAGTTCAACTGGTAATATAGTTTTGTTTTCAAGCAAGTATTAAAAATAAACAATCGTCGCGGTCTCGGCCATAGTACTGTTATCAGCTAGACATTAGCACATATGAAATTGTTAACATAGCTAATAACGAGATAAATATTTGCAAGCGCTGACACACATATAATCTTTATTATAAATAGCAGAGGCGAATAACACGAAGTACAACTTGTCGATCACTAATTTGCTTAATACAAAGTTTTCGATCGTTTTTCATCTAATAAGCATATTTTATTCCGAATACGATTAATGTATGATAATATTATGTACATTAATTCAAGATATCTGTGTGTGATGTGGAACATGATTATATGCACGATAGCAAATACCAAATACGTTTTTAGCCATGCTCTTTCCTTCTAGCCTAATCTCAAAAGGGAATAAATCGATTTTTACCAGTAGTACCATTAGTAGGAAGCAATCGTTTCGGTGTAATTTAGAATAGACAATCGATTAATCGCGTAAATTATATTATCAGTTTAATATTAATTCATATGAATTATAGGTATAGTACGCTACGCGAACATAGGGTGATGGTTGCCAGTATACCTGCTAAAGCGATGCTTCTGCTATTAACTAAAACGAATAATATTATTTCCAAAAATGTAGCTTTTTGGTTGAGCTTATACAAACTTATACTTATACTCACTATCTCAAAAAAAGCTTGTAACCGTCTATTTAATTTCTCTTATGATATGGACCATTGTGAGGACCACTGACTTGCGTATATGACATTTCTAACATTATGTCTATGCTGCGATCTCAACGAGCCAGTTTAAGAGATGGGCGCTATTACTCCACAGGATGTTATTCTCCGTCTATTCTTTGTGCTCATTCGCTCGACAATAAATCATTCAATGTACAAAGTACATTAATTGTCACATATCTCTAATTTCTCTCTCCTTTGGATAGCAAGTCTAGTTTCGGACCTTTCCGAAGTTCTTCTTCATGAGCAACCGCCAATTGCAGCGAAGGCTGAGAGTACTAAGTCACCGGTACATATTTTAATCATAGATTGATTTACAGTTACAGCCTCGGAACCGTTACGATACCAGTTTTGGTGAAATATCTTTTGGGTGTGATACCAGTTCAACGTACCGAATTCGTGGATCGATTTTGAATGAGGACTACAAAATAGGTCCGAATATCCAGTTCAACTGGTGTCTGTAGAAAGCTAAAAATAACTCTAAATGACAGATTTTATAGCTAATACCAAAATAACATTAGCGTGTAAACAGACTAATTATTGTTGACACATAAGGACATATTGTGTAACCTGGTTTTTAGATAAACAGTGAAGACTAGCTGAATAAACATTTGTCGCAATGTCACCTCAAATTGCATTTATCGAACTCAATAGGTCTATGAAATGTGATTCCGAAGCATCGAGTATCTGTGTAACTGGAGACCGGATATTCTGAATTCATTTATATACTTAGTCTGTTAAAAAAAATTTAGATGGAAAGCAAAATGTACACTAACCAGAAGGCTGTTTCACCTAATGATTTATTTACCAACAGAGAACAAGATTCATCGAATGTCATCAGCTTAATACCGATGGCTGCATCACTAAGTAGGTAAATTCAAGTTCTATTTACGGAGTACGGTGAAGGGATACGCAACTCAAGTATGCAAAGCAATGCCATGGTCGAATGTCATATTCGTTTTTGCTTCCACGCACGTCGTGCGGGTTTATGCTTTTAATGGTATTCGTGTGCCATCTACATATTGTAATGAAGATTATGGTTCGAAGAATTAAAAAAAAACGCATTGCCTAATACAATATAAAAGTTGAGATATTTGCAATAATAATCGTCATATAGTAAGCCACGCAGAAACTTTGGCTAATATAGCCACATACAAAACAATACGAATTTGACGTTTGTATCACCAAGAAACGATTTCTTACTGACGACCAGCTCAATAGGAGTTATGGGTGGTGAAGCATGAACAGCCAAAAAAGTATGAAAATAAAGTGTGCATGTAATGACAGACTAATTTAAGATGTGTGACGTTTAAACAGAATAAGGCGGTAAAGAATTAATGTATAGAGGTCATCTCTCAAGGACTAAACTAACGGACCGATTATAATAAATATTCGCATCGTTAAATAACTTTGAATTCGGTGTTCTAAACACAACATAGCGAAACTTGAATTGTAAGGCAAAATATTTAAACGCCACGTCAAACAAAAAAGGAAATATATTCAATACGTGTAGGTCAGTTATAATTTTTAAAGTTATCGTTATACGTTTAATTGATGGAAACGAAACGTTTTGTAATAGTTTGGATACTAATTATCGTGTAAAATTACCTAATGGGGAATATTTTTCGAAAAGCCGAACGTGCCCCATCTTACGAGAACTTATTAACAGTGTTACAAAATGATCATATCTAACTGTTACTTCTTCGTGGCCTTGTATAGACTAATTTTTTATGTTGCACTGACCATAGTCTGATGGTCAACTCCGTCTGTCAATTTTACAGAATAAAAATAAATGTTTCAGCGTCAAAATTAGCTTTAGCAGCCTGTGCCCAAATCTATCACAAACCCGCTGCATCCTCTAGTACTTTGTCGAACAATCGTGCAATCGTCCTGAGTCCAGTTGTGTGCACGACGAGAACGTAGTAAGATTACTTACTTGCCCGGCGTCGTTCCGTGCGATAATATATCAAGAAATGTCAGCAGTGCGTCGTCATTAACATTACTAGTTGCTTCTATTTTTAACGTTGCATTTATGTTTATATTATTGTGTCTATTTGTACTGGTGAGAATTCGTCTCCGTCGTAACCTCGCTGTGACCGGTTGGAGCTCACGATAAATAACTTCGGATAGCTTGGAACCTAGTCGAGCTATTCCAAGAAGTACACGTGAGCGAATTCTATACATCATGTAATTATCGTATCATCATCAGCCTGTCTGAGTCCATGTCGGAACATAAGTCTACAAAAAGTTCCTGAACTAAGTTAATTTTGAAACTATTCTCAATAACACAAGTCAAGGATAATCGAACAGGATACCGGAAGCGATAGAACGAAATAAACGCCCGTAAGTCTTATCTATTATGGTATCTACTACAACATGTTAACGCCTTTTCAAAATCAACAATCTCCATCATAGTGATAATCTTGTTAATTCAAGATTATAAGTTATACCATAGGTTTGTATAAAATAATGAAGATTGGGTGCGCAGTTTGATTAGTGTGTTAATATCAACCAATCAAATTAGCTATTTTTACCATAAAACTAATCATTTAGCCTGCGTTATTTTTATCGTAGAATTAACCGTTTGGCCAAACAATCCAAAAAACCCATTTTTGCGACTTTTGACCTTGAATACAATTTTTTGCACACACGAAATCAATGGGGACTTTCCAGGATTTCATTAGAGTGGTATCCCTTACGTGCCTGTAAATTTTCAGCTTGTTGTGAATTAATGGAAGCGTAACCTCTATTTTTTGGGTTAATTTGACCGGGCTATTCGTTGTTGAACACGCATGAAATAGGTGCAGGCCATGGTCTGACACTCTAACCAAATGTGCTTTGAGAATTTTCACATGACTTTGCGCGAAGTATGGAGAACTTTATCGTGCGCATGTGATATTTCATTTTTAAAAACACCCATACTTTTGTAAAGATGGACGTGTGTATAGAATTTCTCGATACTAAAACACTAAATATTAAAAGCTATTCCAATCAGACTCATCCACAAACGGTCTTTAGACGAAGCCTTGTTTAAATACGACAAAAAATTTTACTTTTTTTAACATGTTACATGTCTCTTTAAACATTAGAAATCGGTTCCAGAAACGTCCGGAAATGGAAAAAAATACTCTATTGTCCTTTGTCACGAACAGGATGGGAAGTCTTTAGGTGGGAGAGGGGAGTTTTAATCGCCTGTGAGGTTGCAAAAAGTAAAAGAGGGAAAAAATCGCGTCCAAAAATTTACATACTTTTCATATGATTTTATTCTTTCAATTCTAGATCGTTCAATAATTCATTTTTAAATGTGCTTTCGTATTTTTAACGTTTCTCTCTATTGATACGTCAAACTCTAGCACCATCTATATCTCTACCTGTTCTCTTGTAAAATTCTTTTCGATGATTTCTTGTTTAAAAAAACACCATTGAGAAAACATAAAGTAACGATTTGAAGACGAAATCGAACACATTGTGTTGAATTTTAATACATATTTCACATTAAGATTTGGCAATTTTATCTGGGTTACCCTGAAACGAGGCAATAAACTGTGTGGAAAACTGAAGGTCTTGAATATTTCGCAAAGATACCATGACCAACGCTTTGAGGTACATTTTTTCAATTTCTGTTCAAATAAACGATTATATTCATGGAATCGATATATAATCGAATTTGATTTGGACATTTGGCTTTAGATTAAAGTATTACATAATATCTTAGTTCTCGAATAAGATTGTACCAAAAAATTTGATAAAAAGGGGTCATCACTTTATTCCGCTTCAAGCACATGTTATGATTTGTTCCCTGTCCCAGAATGGAACGATAAGAGATGATGTTCACGACAAATTACAACATCCAAATCTTCATATCGCCAATATTGCCACCGTATTGATACCGAGCATTAAGGGCAACATTGCACACATAGATCCAAATAATGTAAATAAATTGACATCAGTACCAATAGAAGTCATAAAGGAAACATTGACCCCGAAACGGGGGCACGAATACGGTCATACGTCTTAATGATATTCATTGAGCATGATGTATGTACACTCCTAACGGATGTGTCGCGACTGATTTATAATAATTCATATTAGGAACTACCCGCATTAGGGTCGTCACAGACGGATCTCGAATATATATTGTAGCAATGCTATATTATAGTATATTTTTCATAACAGCGATTGAGTGACCATACTTCTAAAATATAAAGTTATAGCACGTTATATTAATATATATTATAACTCCGTCTGTCACGGCCATTAGGTGTTGTTACATAGTTGGACACATCTAAGGGGTAACGGTTCATCGATAGATTAGTATTGAACATAATATTCAACTCTTTTCATTCATGCAAACAACCAAAATAAAGCGGAAAACTGTAAAAAGTCTTATATTTGAATAGATAATTAAATTTAAAAGGTGCGTGAACAAAATGCGATTTTTTCATCAATTAAATCAAAACCCATCACTGAAAACCGCATTAAAATCGGACCAGTGGTTTTGGTGATAAATGGCAACATTGGTTTGCACAAACACACACACAAAC
>DWDT01003673.1:0-12014 GCA_018245595.1 Microceris scylla | reverse complement strand
CGAGCGGGCCTTATTAATCCTACGACCGACGTCCCTGCCTCCAGAGAAACCGTGTAAAGTGTACGGCATGAAATATTCGTAAGAAACAATCTTGTTCAAAGAATCGTAGTAGTTCAAGTCAATTAAATTATAATTAGATGTGGTATCAATATTCTTTGCGTCCCACTATTGGGAACAGTTTTACCGCACTAGACCTGAAGCATACTCTATCGAGCTAATCCAATATGGACTAACTTAAATACAGATTAGCTAGGCTAACCCATGTGTCAGATAATTATAATAAACTAGTCCTACAGAGAGGCATAACGATTGTTACCTAATGATAACAACTGAGACCAACTGCATAAAACGTGCTCTCCAAAGGACAGAAACGCTCGGGGAAATTTGACACGAGCGGTAACTCATCCAAATGCCGACTTTGCCCGACGTCGCTTAACTGAACAAATCGTTTGCAATATGTAACCGCGGAGGGACAACCAGAGTTTTAAATACATTATTGACAAGAATTCGTTTAACTATTCTAAAAAGCAGTTTTTCATCGGATCTCGAAGTCTTTTTTAAGTTAAAAAAACATTTGACCTCTCAAAAATTAAAGTACATATATTTATATAAAACAACGACCATACCAACAGCGATTTCCAAAGGCTGTTTAATTATTTAATGAATGATAAATCATCCCCTGGATTCTAGGCTCAATCTGGAACCACGAGTCCTTTGTCATTACAAGCTATTCCGTAATTTAGGTTATAGGTAGTACTTGTACTTCCATCTATACGTTTAAACATGTCGGTAACCGTATTGCTCCTATAAGTCCTATAACACACGATAGAAACAGCAAAATGTACACGCACAGAAAAGGTTGGATAATTGTCACATTTTTTCCCATCCTTTTTATTGTACCATTGTTGGACACGGGTCTCCTCTAAGAATGAGAGGGTTAAAGTCATAGTTTGTCACGCTGGCCAAGTGCTTGTTGGCAGATTTCACACATCTCAAAAATCTTTGTTACATACACAACAGTCGAAATATTCGCGATATATGTAAGTACAGGTATTAGTTTATAATTTATCAAGAAGCTATGACCGAGTACTGTGGTTAAAATTCTGGTGAATCACATGCTAAGAATGCTATTCAACCAATGAAGTTTCGCGATACGAAATGAAAAACATTCATTTTACAAAAGATATTGAAGAATTTAATATTAAAAGCGTCTAGCAGAAATGAGGTTTCGCAGAATGAAATTGTTCCGCGGTAATCCCACGTCTTCATGCGCTGCGAAAGTACGTATTAAAAATGAATACTAATTTTTACAAAGAAGCTTACAAGCCTTTCCATAAAGCTCGCCGTCATGAAAGTACACCTTGTATTGAAAATTTAATACAGTTTAACTTTGTAGGCTTTGTAGAACTAAAGATTCCCGGCTAAATCAGGGAACGAACATAACTTCGTACATATTTGTTTTAACAAAGGCGTAATGATTTGGTATCTTTGTGGTTTGAGTATGCTACAATACTTGAACCACAAAGACGACGAAAATACAGGAAAGTAACAAGATGAAAGAACAACAAGTCATTGTTATATAAATTCTGTTGTACGGCTTTGATTTTCATTTATTATTAGAACTGAAACACAATAATTTTTGTTTGATAATTGATTAGGAGAGTTTATATACATATACCTACCTAATTAATAAACTTCACCAACAACTATGTAAAGTTTTACGAAATTTTAGTAATATTGACAAAACTATTAATAAAATATAGCTTTAGTAGGTTTGCATAATCCATAAAATTACCAGCGAGACACCAGAAGTGGTAACATTATTTGAATATCCCAAAGCAACAATAATGAGAACATTGTTAACACATTTCATGTTCACATTACATTAACTACGATGGTATTGGTTATGCGTCATTTATTCATATTTGGTACTTTAATAAAAATTGTTATTAATTTCACATTTTAAAAATTTGTGTTCACATTCAAAATACATTTTTTTTTTATTTACGGACCGCTTGCTGGTAAGTGGTCACCGTCGCTTATGGACATTTGCAACACTCGAGTAGTGCCCAATGCTACGGGTATGCCGACTTTATTCCTCTTTTAAGCAGTAGATATTACATCCACAGGTTATATCAATTTACTTTCAATATTCTTCACGTTAATGTGTATATGTAGATGCTACTCATAACATATGAACATCTGAAAATATTATACTGAATTGAATAGTCTATGCCGCTTGGCCGCAGATGCTAATTAGAATTTGAAAGCGTAAAATAAAAAAATGTAAATCTGCATTGTCGTCTCTGATTAGCCTTCGTTTGTAGTTTTACTTTGACCGTTTTTGCTTCAAATTATTACTTGTCTCACCGAATAATCTGAACTGTGTACCTACCGAGAAAAGTTTCTTTCGCCAAAAGAACTGACTTTTAGAGGTGAAATAGTTAAGATGGATTGTTTGTGTAATAAAACGGTTGAAATATAATAATTTCACTACATTATTGTAAATATATTGACTCAAAGTCTTCAGCGATATTTTAATAAGATTTATTTACTCTAAAGATTTTTTGTTACATATTAAAATTGGTTAACGTGTAAGCTATGATAGCTTCCAAAACTTTATTGTTCGACCAAGACTTCCGTTACCAAATTTTTGTTTTCATTTTTCGTCTTTTTCTTCCTTTTTTTGTATTATCATTAAAAATATTCTAAGTAAAAAAGTAACTTACCCATGTCATCGATGAGTGGAGCCATGCGAAGAGTTACTCCAACCAGCAGGAGACAGAGAAAGAGCAGCAAGCATGCTGTGACCATGATGGTGTAGCGAGCTCGGCGCGGCAACTCGTCGGGATCTAATACCTGTCACAAACGTATTATATAAGACTTTGGTCGCAAAAAATTATGCAATTAAAACATGTTAGGACACAATATTTTAAAATTTACAAATAACACATTTTATATCTATGATTTGATAAATTAATTTCTTATATAGAATTATATAAAATGTACTGAAAAAATTATTTCCAATACAAAAATTAATCCAGTTTTTTGTAAGAAAAATATGCATCAGGTTCGTTCCGGATTCCAAAAATTCTGAAATTACTTCATGTACTCGTATTATAAGTTATGAATAATAAACTGCAAAAGATATTGAATTTTCAAAACTCGAAAAGCCGATAAATAGGCTAGCGGTCGATAGTGTTAAGAGAGCTACATAATCCGAAACCTCATCATAGTGTTTCATTTACATAAAGTTATATTAATAAATAAATAAAAAATTGCAGTCGCCTTGCTGACCGCGAACATAAATTACTTCCAGACTTTTCAAGCAAACTTCATAACTTTTAGAGAATTTCTGTTAGAGATGATTAAGGTCTTATATATCTACATTAAAAAAAATATACTGAACGAACGGCTTCGTTGTCTTCGTTAGCTTTAAATAAAAACAACTAAAGTAGCGAGAGCTTAGTGGTTATGATTCCAGCCTCTCGTTTCTGTGGTGCTGGGTTCAAATCCATGGCGCGCGCCTCTACCCAAAGGCGCGTTTTAAGTTAAAATATCACAATGTATAAAAAAAAACTCTAAAGTGTGTGAAGTTTGCCAACCTACACTTCGCCAGTGTGGCTGAGTATGGACTTAAACCACTCAATATGAGAGGAGACCCATACTCTAACAGTGGTAAGATAAATACATGGGTCGATTATTAGGTATATATTAATTTTTATAACTAAAGCAATCTAGAGTACCTACAAATAATAATATTAATTCCTGATATTGAAAAAAAGTATTCAAATTAGTAAAAATATAAATAAAATTAATTTGTAAAATTCAATTCTTAATTTTAACACAAAACTTGTTGTATTTTAAATTTTAGTGAAGTATTATTCGAATTCAATTTCAGAACGTTAAATATCGCAATAGAACGTTAAATATCTTGCACAGCGTTGGCGCTTGCAATTACTTGGCTGATGGAATCCGTGGTTATATTAAGGTCACCACGGTGAATCAACAGAATTTTTTTTTATGCTTTTAGGTCCTGTTCTTTTGATTTCCTGTAAGTCTCTATTGTTACTGTCTACTAAAGCTTAGAATTTCTTGCTTCAAAGCATTTAATGCTTCCGACTATCGTGTACGAAGCTTATATTTTGCACTAATTAGTATTTGTGTTTTTCCTATACTGTTACGTGTGTGTATGAGATCTTTTGACCAACTGAGATTTCATATTAGTAGGTACCCTATATTTTTTACTACAAAATTCTTTTACAAAATTAATGATCTAATAATACAATCAGGGTACTTAACGTATTAAAATTATTGTTCAATAGTTAATTCGATAATTTCTTTTTATTTTTGTAATTGTTGCTTGAATATGACTGTCTCGCCACCGGTTTCACGTGAATCTTTATTTTATACGTTTTAAATAATATTATCATTGATTCCAGGGTTCCATCATACTCCTACGGTGACACAGTTGTGCACTGAAACTGTTGCGATGTGCATTATTCTTAATAGAAAGACTACTTTTTGCAATGCCCTTGGTCACTTATCACTATGTCTTCTATCGGTTTCTATGCGCTCCAGTTTTTTCCTTCGCTGCGCTTCACTGAGCTTTGACCGGCGTAGTGGTATTGATTTTACAATAGACTGTCTATGTACTTTAGTAACATTACTCCACTGATCCTGATTACGGACTAAGAGCCTTTTAAACTACTGTGTTTTATTGTTCTACTTTTTTTTGAGAATTTTGACTGTCATGTAATAAATAAGCTTTTCTTCAAAAAAACGTAAGTTCACGCCTGTAATCCCCAAAGAGGTAGGCAGAGGAATGCAGAACATTCCCATGTTTCACCGGTTACGTTTACGTCACGCTATGGAATAGGTGGTGAGCCTATTGCCATGCATCGGACACATATCCAGACTCCGAACCACTACTAGAAAAACTAAATTAGAAAATTTTGTAGTTTTCGACCCGGGAATCGAACCCGGAACCTCCTGATCAGGTTTCTTTCGCTCTTTTTAATTGGCTGGGCACTTTACACATGAATTCTGTATTATTATTAATTATGATCTCTTTTCCATTGAAAGCCGCAATAATTTTCTGTCTTCAAGCATATGACTAATATTTGCAAAAAGCTTTACGTTACGCCGACTTCTCCCGTTTGACTATTGTTTCGGGCTCCCTTCCTCCCGTTCCTTTGAAACTGTACCTAAATGGGGACTATGCACTGCTGCATCCGAAAATGAGCTTAAATTAAATAGACATTCAAATGAAAATGTATTTGTGGATAACAATTTTCGTAAAATAATGTTTATGCTTACCTATTTTTATATTTATTGTTAGTGTTAGGTATATTGATATATTAGATATTCATTTATTATTTATAACAAAAAACGTTAATGAAAATTTTCTATGCATATAATAAAACCAACTGAACTGAACGCAAGAGAACCCAAAGCAATGTTTTTTCATTCTGTCTGCTTATTTGTATGTCTGTATGTAATGTTTGTGCGCGCAAATCTCAAAGACGTCATATCCGATTTGAATGCAGTTTTCAGGATTATATTGTAATGGGCTTCACTGAACATTGTTCTTTTTATTTAAATCGGTTAACAAATACAAAAGTTATGTTAATTTATGTCAAACATCTCGTATAGGTTAGGTTAGCCTGTACGAAGTCGCCGGCACAGCTAATTAATCATAAAACTATATTCTAAACACCAAGAGATGCCCGCATTACATTTCGTAATATTTTCGCCGCAACATACAAAAATATTCCTTGTTCTCCCAACGAAAAGATTCTTTTTATTATATTTATTATTTAAAGATTGTATATCTGTTTATTTGTTTATAATTTATATCCAGAACACTAAGTTTTCTTCACCAGTCATCAAAGGACAGCTTAATCTTCATCTTTCATCGGTCTCGACGTCCGAATAATCTATTTATCAATCAACGTAATCGTAAATATTATCACGCGAAAACGTTTGCCGTCGCACGGTGTAGATATTTGTGGGGAATGTAATTATGTCTATGTTACAGATGAAATCAGTCAATTTCATTTATTTTGACTTTCAAGAATTATATTTTACCACCAAGTGGATGTGGCTATTTTTAAATTACTATGATGTGATGTTTCTTACATACTTAATACATTTTGTCCCATAACGTGGCATTGACCATTGCTGTGGATGTAATGATTTTCTTTTTAAATACATCAAGTACACTTAAAAAATTTCAGTTAGCTAAGATCACCGATAAGATTATATCTTAAGTTAAGAATAAGATTAGATTAAGATTATAAGATTTCTACCGTGAAATGTCGATTTGAATACTAGAAGCAGTAGCCATAGACACCATGAATCGTAATGTGTCTTTTACAATCCACGTATAGGACGAATACCAACAGGACTAACACCAAATAGATATTTTAACTTGTACTAACTTACAACCCTACACATTCAGTTCCATTACCAATTAATGCTACCCAATTGCTGGTTTTATTAGATTCCAATAACGGGTTATTGACTCTCCACCGTAGCTAAGCGTAGGAAAAAAATTAAACATTAAATTGTCATCACAATTAAAATTATAACTTATACTTTTGAAGCAATCTCTTTATTCATTCTAAAAATCAATTTTAGAATGTAATAAGGAATGATTGTATTTTTTATCTCATTGTCTTATTCTAATATAGTACGCATGCTATATTTTAAGCTACTTTACAGGCCTTAACTTTGTTGGAAAAATTATTAAACAATATTTGCTTGTATAATTAGGTGAACCCTGGCTCTATCTCGTAACGAGCAAAGAAACCGTTATTTTAATTTATAAGCATTAACTCCATCTAACGTGATAAGGAAAATCATGAAAGACTACGTACTCAATAGGAAAAACAGCTTAGTATATTTGGCGTCTAACGCCACCTAGCGTCATTGGCTGCCAACTACAGTGTCGCTGTCTACTGAAACCTAAAACCTATTTTATTAAATGTTGTGTATTTCGAGCATCTACTCACTAGATGGCGGTATTTTAATATACGTTTGACGTAATTTTGAATTATTAACACATTTAACTTTTGTTATAGTTGAAAATTAAAATGTTACAATCAAAATCACTTTGCTACCAAATTATTAATTATTAAATTTTAAGGTTTATTATAGTTAAATACATAAATATCCTGTAACATCTACAGAAGCAGTCATCTCATTTTTAACTAGGCACTGTTTGTGTAACCAGACCACTGATGAACTACACTTAAGGAAACTAAATATTATGTAATAATTATGTAGTTTGTTTACACTCCCTCTTACAAAAAATGCTTGTGGTGATCACCTAAATAAAATCAATACTCCATTTCCAAGATCTCTTTGTGAAACTGCTAACTTAGCCCAATGTTTTGAAGTAAATGTATAAATTAAATTGGAAAGTATTCGTGCAAAATGCAACTTTAAGTACTCTGGTCGACAGAAATGCAATGCTACCAAGTTATTAACACCTTTAAAAAAATCAGATATATAACTTACATGAATGACTTTGGCCTGCTCGTCAATGGCGGAGACAAGCAGAGTTCGATGTTTTTTAGGTTTGTGCGTGTGTGTGTGCGGTGGGTGGCGCCTGCGGCGGCGCCGTCGCCTCTCCAGCTTCAACTGTTCCGGACTAGACATCCTCCTGATAATAAAATCATAATATTACCTTCACGCCTTTATTTCCCTAAGGAGTACTCAAACGCGTGTTGCTAAATCCCACGATACGTTTATATTATATATATTCTACTTTCCACCATGGAATATGGAGTGAGGGAAAAAAAAAATCATTTCTATTATACAATATTAGTATACATAGGTATATTCACATTTAATCATCCCACTCATGACCATGAAAATTGAAAAGATACATCTCATTAAAATGTCAAACTAAATAAATAATGTGAAACTAAATAGTGAATTTCCTTAACAGTTAGTAAATAGAGCAAAAAGGCTGTGATCATCTTTTTATAAAATGAAACTAAATTTTAAATTCATGGAAAATAGTCAAAGTAATACGTATGTAATATTTACATCATTTCAATATTTCAGTATTTCAATAGTTAATAAAAATACTCAGACATAAATAGAAAGTGAAAATTAAACCACGAAAACTGTTCAGTTATTCTAAAACGTGATTCTCTTTTCGAAACCCTATACGTATCAGCCACTAAAATATTCTGGTTATTTTTTGACAATGTCACGAGCACAAAAAACCCCAGCTCGGGTACAGTATATATAACATATGTATGTATATGAAACGGGTATAGTACATATATGTACTCGTATATGGGGCTAAAGTTGCGAAACACGTTCAAACGGACAGTCAGGTATGGAACAAGGACAGGCGCTGACCGACTATTTAGATTAGCGACGGAAATTAACCTCGTGTCATAATGCGTCCGCTACGCTAACTTCATAGGAACTCTTGGTCGCGTTTGCTATACGGTTTACGGGTTTCTGTACTACTAATATTTACTACATTAGCGTATTATTTCACATTCCCTGTTCGTTATTTTTGTAAACGAAGAGAGCATACAGCAGTCACAAGCAATAAGAACACAGAGAAAGGAAAGTCATAATACAGATGTCTGGAAGTTTAGGTATTGAATAATTTGTAAGAAAAAGATACACAAATCGCTGTCATTTTTTTCTATCTACAATACCTAATATGATATAAACTATATCCAACTTTCAGAGTAATAATTGACATGAACAATTTTTCTACTAAGCAAATTTAAATCTTCACCCGGTCACTGGTCTTTTATTTGTCTTAGAAACAATTCCTCACGTCTTTACCTAATTGTTGCATGTGTATCACCTTCATTTATCAACCCGAAAACGAAACAACACGGCATACGAAAACTTACAGTTAAAAGATGGAGGCAAATTACGTTTTATTTTCCTCTGAAATGAATAAGCTTGTAGAGCGCAACGCGTAAAAAATATCATTTCTCCCGCCAAGCCACACGCCAACGCGTAGAGCTGAAATATAGAAGTGAAGGCAACGTATTGTGTGGACTCACGAGGCTAGTGTGTCGAGCGTCCTTTACCGTCACTCCTGAATGTTTCTCTTCTCTCAGTTAAATTAAATTTCCCTTTAGCACGTATACACGTTTATGCAACGGTTTTTTTTATTAACTGAACTGGAAAAGTACTAATTTGCATGATACATATTACATAATTATATAGAAGATACATCATATTACGCATCTAAATGAATTATATGCTCTTTCTTATCTGTATACATATTTATAGTGTATTTGTAGCATATAATTCATTAAGAATCTTGTTAAACATATTGTATGCTGGTAAGATATGAAAACGATAGAATTTTACTTAAATGGAAGAATGTAGGCAAAGCATATCAGAATGTACATAGTAAAAATGCAAGATTTTAAGGGATTTATATAAAAAATTGATAATAATTTAATTCGTTTTACGCCTCGTTTTACGCCAACTTTTAACGAGTCGGTACCATGGGTCGGGTTTTTATTGTTGCTTATCTTCCTTACATGAATATTGCGAAGACCAAATGTGAGCAATAGCCGGAAGCGATTCCAGTAACGAGTTCCTTCAGAGCGGCCGAAGACCGGAAGCTATCTCGTTTCAAACTTTGCTCAAGAGCTTGATCGTAAGCGACAAGTTGTACAGAGCATCGGAGTGTTTTTCTTTACAACGCTCTCACATGTAATCTTCGAAATGGATGAAATTGAAAAAACTTCCATGAATTTGGTGTATAATGTGCATATTCAAGATTTTTTTAAATATCAGCGATATAACGCACGATGATTATATATGTATGTAGGGGCATAAATCACGTAATTTTTTCGGATTGGCCCGACGTCGGGAGCTCATGAGGAAGGACCTTGTGCAGGTCCGAAACTAGTCGGGCAATTCCGAAAAACGCACGTGAGTTAAGCTGGTACATATTCGTATATACTTAATCATGTGTACTCACAAGACATTTAATTACATTGCATGTACCGCTCGATAATTCAACATTAAGACAAAATACCATAAAGAAGTAATAGTTACCCATCATGGTGATGCGTATGCAGCTTGAGTTTCTTATGTTTATGCGTCGGAATCTCTCCCTCGCACCAATGCGACGTCACCACATCTCCTGGACTGTCTACTATGGACGCCTCCTCTGCAATAGAAACAGACATGCAATTTAACATTGACATTATCCCTCAAGTACCTATTCTGCTATTGCCACAATTTTGCAATAAACCAGTAATTTAGCAGCTGTGGTTAATTTTCAAATTATTCCACGGGACGTAAACGTAACTGGCGAAACATGGGAGTGTACTACACTTTTCTGCCTACCCCTTCGGGGATTACAGGCGTGATGTTACATACATAATTATCTTAATCATAATGACCCTAAGGAATGCAGGACACCTAAAGACACCCCTCCATTCCATTCTCCAAGGCGTACGAAATCTGCTAACCCGCGTTTGACCAGCGTATCAAGCGTGGTGAGTCTTTTAAACTTAAGAGTTTATAAACCAAAATGAATATACGCGGTGTGGACTAATTATTGTTTTATCATCTGTATTTTTCACATTTTTTTCATATTAGACGAGTAGCAAAAGGGCATGCAAATGATTTGGTATGTTCACTGGTTCGTTATACACTAAAGATCATAATTTCCAATCTCAACACATTTCCAATTCTCATTGAGATGAATCCTAGATCCCTATATGTTTTAGAACTAAGGTTAATAATTCATATGTACATTTCATATGTACTTGAAGCTCTATTTTTTACAAAAGTACATGCTACGTTAGTTTTTAAATGTACGCAGTTAATAAATGTACAGAGTATTAAACTTATAAAGTGTTCTATAAAAAATAGTGCCAACTGAATTAAATACGCATGGCTCGCTTGAAATTAGTCCAGTTAAAAAAACGAAACCACACATAATTTAAACTTATTTTAATAAACCCAAAAAAAATAAATTTCGGAATTAATTATACCTAATTTAATTAATTCCTTTCATTCAAAATATACCTAATTAAAGCTGTTTTCTTCTAAATCTCCAGTAATAACAAACCGTAATTTTAGAAATAAGGGAATTCGTATCATTCAAAATATATCTAATTAAAATTGTTTTTTTTTTTAAACTGCCATTTTTAAGATGCATTTTTTACTGCTATATAACAACGTACATCATTTGTATAAAAGAAACTAAAGACCATAATTTGTTGCAAGAAACATGTACTTATAAAACTGTCAATGATATCCGGTGTTGCAAGCGACGCGTACCTACTCGTATTTAATCTATCAAATAATAATTTAGCTATAGAACAACCACATAGTATAGCAGTACGTTGGCACCGAACCAAAACCACCGCAAAAGGTACGAATAAAGTCATATATACGTATATACCCCGTTAATTTTAGTGCACCCCAGGTAGCTTTTCTCCACAATTCGTCTGTGACACTGCGCGACGGAAATACGCCCGCAGTCGACGCGCTACGGGACAACTCAACTTTGTTCACAGCTTTCATGCGATTTGTACAATTAAAAAAACTGATGTCAGCGTAGAAAACATTATTTTTCTACATTTCTGACTGTTACGAAATTGTTTGTAAAATATCGTCCATAGTAAAACTTAACAGTTATATAACTGCTTCAACTGTTATTTTTGTTTTACTATACACGTCATTCGAAATGCTAAGTTTCTTTTATATAATCAATCATGAACAAACCTTATCGATAAACCAGAAACAAATCAATGCGTAATGAACACAAATAACTCTATCATCACGTAGTACGTAACGTACGTAACTTCACGCCTGTAATCCCCGAAAAGGTAGGCAGAGGAATGCGGAACACTCCCACGTTTCACCAGTTACGTTAAGTCCCATGGAATAGGTGATGAGCCTATTGCCATACACCGAGCACATATCCAGACTCCGAACCACTACTAGAAAATCTAAATTAGAAAATTTTTGTAGTGTTCGACCCGGGAATCGAA
>DWDT01003672.1:0-12015 GCA_018245595.1 Microceris scylla | reverse complement strand
GTTATCAGTTCTAGTTTAGGCTAGTGCTGTTTAACAGCGGCAATGTATGTTTTTGAATCGAATTGTGACATAAGATTTCATCATGGTAAAAGATGTTCAAAAAAATATCTGCTGACCTACCAGAACTACCTCCAAATAGGTCTAGTTCATGTTAGTGCTGTTTAACAGCAAAAATCAGCCGTGATTTTTTCCGCAATCGAACTTACGTAGAGCTTAACATTTCTCAATGCTATTATTGAAAATTACACCTTTAACAGTTCTATAAGAAGCCCAAATAGATGACGGACGATCACGCAAGCGGTTCCGGGTTCGATTCAAGGCCGATGCAATGTTCTAATAACACTTGTAAAAAGTTACTGTGAAGTATTGTTTCCATACATTCATAGTGCTCACGACAGAAGAACGTCTAGTTACCGACCTATAAAATAGCGGCTGACCGTGTGAACTCCATGTCATACCATGAAATAAACGTTACCCCTTCTTAAGTCACGTTTGATTTACATTAACCAATTTTTCATATTAGTTAATATTACACGAACATGTTTTACGTAGTGTTATTCTGAAAAGCCCTTAAAATACTTAAAGATCATAAAGGAGACGATTCGTTTAATGTCTCGGAAGTAGATATATCTTTGACCTGCAGCGCGTCCCGTACCTCTGACTACACAAAGCTGTGTAGTCACTGTGTAGAAATGATGAATTCAGCTAGCCGCGATGATTTCTCCATGTTCTGTCATGGTCATGTCATATCATGGTCCGCACTCGCCCAGCGTGCTAGTCAAGGCCTAATTCCTTCTCATTCTAAGAGAAAAAGAAGAAATATACCTAATATTCTTATTATTATTACTATATCGTCTCGCCAAGTCGTTTCGGTGTAGGCAAAGTGCACCGCGTGGCAAATTCTTACAGACCAGCCCCGCATCTTCTACGTTCCGCAAACGTAGCGTTCGAGATTGTTAAGATTCCAATGTTAATAAACCCTCGTAGGCAATAGATATTTGAATACGTCTAACATAAATCGCTTGAGCTGCAATCCAAACCCGAATATCATCGGAATGCGATGCAATCCAATCGCGAATACAATCCCCTTTACGGATATGTTAGAACGCTCCATCCGCTGGTGTGTCTATATTTTAGGTAGGGAACTGTTAGAGTACAATAAAACAGTCTTCTGCTTAGCTGAGAAATGGCCACAGCGTTTTTATCTCGACAAACGCTAAACACAAGACTCTTGCTACTTTTCCTTCTTTATCAAATATCAATTTTATATTTTATAATTATTAATCTCCGTTTCCTTCTACTCAAGTCTGTATATTATGAAATATTTGTAAGTACACTTATTAACTAATCATTATATTTTGAAATACATAACCATTTAATCACGCCGGTATTTCCCTCAAGGGGTAAGCCGAGGAGTGTAGCACCTCGTAGGTTCCACCTGGCATATTATATGTACATTGCATGAAATAGGAGTCGAGCCTATTGCCATAAACCTGGTACAAATCTCGATTCCCAGCTACTAGTGGGTATTTCAAATTAGAAATCCCAATAACACCCGACCCGGGGATCGAAACCAGGATCTCACGCTCAACAGTCGTGCTCGCAACTACTAGCCCAAGTAGGTAGTCGGTTTTTAAATAAAAAATAAAAGTATTATAAAAAAAATGTCTAAAAATAAATATCCAATTATTTAGAAAAAATCAACCAAAATCTCAATAAAAATTAAATACGTTTTTTTTCCTTCAATAAAAATTATAAAAATTAAAAAAGTAATTTCACTTCTAGTAATTATATAACTGATCTACACTTGAACACGAATGTCCTTGACACGGCTATTAAAGACGTACATTGCGGTACACAGGAGCCAGACATTGTTAAGTGAAAAAATATATATTACAATAGTAATTATTTTCAATTAATCTACATATGTATAAACCAATCACAAAACTATAAGAAACATTTTAAAATAGAACGAAAAGTCGAAAAAAAAAATTCTATTGCTTTCTGTTCTATTCTCACCTGATTCGGCGTCGCCGTTTCGGTAGTCATCTCGTCTTCAACCGACGCTAATCTAGTCCTCCTCTCCGCCTTCGGACATGAACAGCACTCGAGCAAGCCGTGCAGATTCACCCCGGGCCGGCTCCCGGACACGACTACAGCCCCGACATAGCCGACCGGTATCGATTTTATATGTCCTCGCACTCGTCGACCAACGCGGACGCGAACGGAAATACGCTCACCCCGCTAATGTAACAGCGAACCTATTCTACAGATTATCTGCTTAATTTTATTTATTACTAAAATTAATATTATTATTTATTTTATATATCGGATCTGTCGAAACGCGGCTCGCGTTCCGCCATTTTCCTTACAGATTAGGTAGTCCTCGCGCTCGCACCGTCCGATTCGAGCGACACTAAATATATTAAAAAGACACTATGCAATATATAATTAAAGCTGAAGCGCACAGACACGACTAGTTGTGAGTGGCATTATTAGTATATACGTATATAATTTTTTAAATAATCAACAGTACAACGAACTAGTTGTTGCGTTTGGTAAGATACCGCGGGGGTGTGGGAGAATTTCGCCGGCTCGGGCAGCAAGTGAATTGGGTGGGGTAGTTTTACTGCGGCTGCGCGAATTGTTTTCACTGTGTGCGTTGTGTGTGTGTATGGCATAACGCGGACCAGATTCCCTTGAGCTCCTTCCTCCCTCTGCACTAAACAGGTCAGTAGACGAAAGGGGTCGATTTATGTGTCACGGGAGGTCGACGTACATTGGCATATCTATTCACAAATACAATCGATAATGCAGAACGCTCAGATGTTAAGAAATGTCAGACATGGTGTCGGGCGAACAAAGCGTTCGGAGTGGATTCGCAAACCTTCGAACA
Source organism: Microceris scylla (assembly GCA_018245595.1). Lineage (NCBI taxonomy): Eukaryota > Metazoa > Arthropoda > Insecta > Lepidoptera > Hesperiidae > Microceris > Microceris scylla. Next base: position 9,119 of record DWDT01003672.1, on the reverse strand, counting down.
ATTGCGGTGCCTTGAATAGAACCGTAATAGGAATAGAATAGAGGTTCCCGTAGGATTATGAAAGGTTCTAAGAGCTACGTCACTGAAAGAAAAGTAGAGTTTACAGGGAAATCTCGATAGCGCGTACGTGAGGAAGTATAGAGTCGCCGTCGCCTGGAATCCTTTGTTAGAGCCGCAGGGGTTTACCCGTACAAATCGGACAAATTAATGCACACATTGAATCTTACTTTGCAATATATTACTAAAAGTAACACTCATAACATACATGTTAGAAATAAATAGAAGCCTAAATTCATAATGGCATATTTCATATTAATACTTTCAAGGATTTCTTTATTAAAATATGAAATACGAATACTTATATTAATGAAAATACTTTTAGCAGTTAAAATTGTTATAACATCAAGGAGTTTTTTAACGTTGTATAAGAAATCTCATTAAGTCATCTTTAAGAAATGTTGCTTAAATGAGATGACTATAATAAAACAGATAAGCAAGAATAATTATAAGTAAGCTTATCGTGTTAATACTGGTACTTAGTTTACAAGTAATTAAATGTTTTCAGTATTTTCGATGCGCGTACATATAATAACATGTTATAACATGTTATTGGACGTTATAACATGTTACATGGACATATAATAACATGTTATTATATGTTTATGTCAGTAAACATTAAGCTTTTCTTTAGATTTATCATCATTTTACGGACGAAAGCCTCCGCGAGGCATTACACGGATAAATGGAAGATTAAAATATATACAAACTAAAATATTATTGGATAAATTCAAATCAAAATCACGCTGTATGTGTTATCAATAATCTGGATAAAGGGTAATTTTTGTATTATCTCGTGTTTATATTTAAAATAAAGTAGCTTCGTATAAACAAACGATTTGTTCAAATCAAAGTCGTTTGTTTAGTGCTGTGTTCCCTGAAGGTTGTCTAGACACGATCAATCTCCCGAATCTCATACAAAAAAGATTAGGACAACAAACAGTGTATCAACGAATGCTGTTTGAATAGAAAATTATTGTATACAATTCTTTGTCTTCGAAAAGTATCCTAAACACAGAAGGAAAATATCTTAAATAATATGAATTTAAGCATTAATTTAATAAAATACATTCCATTTTGCATACGATTCATAAACTCTGTAATCATACTGAGATCTTTATTAATTTTTATTGAAAAAATAAATTCTCATTACTATTTTAATAAGCCTTTTATCATTCGTCTGTATACGTATTTGTATGGATAAAATTGCGAAATGTTATTATTTTTACACCTATCCTAGTTAAGTTATAAATGTGCTTCCAAGTGGAATATTTGGACAGCCTTTTGTAACATGTCTGGAAGCTATCGTTCTGACGATAGATAACACAATAATAGAAACGTTACTGACAGACGTAGATCCACACAGTTCGTCAATAGTTAGACCCTGAAAGTTTGGCTGTGACACTTACGTTTTTCCACAATTTCCTATCCGAGTAAATTTATCGAGAATTTAATTTGGAATTTACTTTTACTAACTAAATTACTTACCGATCCATGTTGAATGTTTGTAAGCCTACAGACTGCGCTAAGATCTAAAAATCAATAAAAATAATAATGGACCCATTATAATTCCACTGTACGAATATGGGTCTCCTCTCAAAATGAGAGGATTAAGGCTTTAGTATAGTAGATAAAACGTTCTCAGTATCACATGGCTAGAATGTCGGTAAGTCGCAAATGCGGAACCCGCAACACTTTTATAAAAGGTGACTCTTATAATTTACGGAAGCACGGGGTTCGAGAAAAGTTCGAGAATTGTTTTATCATAATATATCAGGTATATAAAAATATCAAACGCACGTAGAAACTTACCTGATCTCAATGATTGTCCAAATGGGAATACGTAAGCGAAAAACGTCTTTGGCTCTGAAGCGATCAATCAGTGCTTATATTAAATAATAAAAAGTTTTTAGAAAAAGAAAAGCTCTTTGGCAATAAGCTCACCACCTATTAGGTGGGACGTAAACGTCACTGGTGAAACGTGGGGTGTACTACACTTCTCTGCCTACCTCTTCTCAGATTACAGGGGTGGTGTTACGTTTCCTTAGAAAAAGGAATCAATTAAATAATCTTATTAAAGAACAGTACTTTTCTTTTAACTATTTAGAATAAATTAGGAGTGAGTGAGTGGAGTGTCTAACAATGGACTTAGACAAGCTGACGATGATGTTAACAACTACGTGTTAATTTTGAGAGATGAGACATCACATACTAATCTCAAATGCAAATGGTCATAAGTTTCGTTCAAAGTAGAAAGATCCTGAGTATTGGAAACATTGCTAACTCTCTGTACATTTTGGTAATCATAAAATATTAGCAAATAATGTTTCTGCTTGCTGCGTTGCCTGATTAAAAAACATATATAATATTCAAAGTTATCAATGATAAGGTATTTTTTGGCCGTTAAATATACTACTGCGTTATAATACGCTACTGCCGTAGGTTCTCGGGGTTTGTGGTGATGAACAATGTACGATTTTCTTAAAAAAGAATAGAAAATGATGTATATTTTTTCTTTGAACTTTTTATACAAAAATCTTTTGTGAAATATACATACAATGTACCATGACTTATTTATAATTAACTTAGTTAATGAATATTGGATGTTGCTTTTAATTTATCAGAAATATAAACATACGCACAAAATAAGCACGCTTACTTAATTATTCAGTAAATAGTGCTGACTGATTAGAAACTTTCAAAGAAAACTACCTCGTATTGTGAAGACATACAGTATAAATTTCCGTGCAGTTGAAAAGAAAACCTTTCGTTGAGCTTTCTTTTCTTATAGCAATTAAATTTGAACCTTAATACTTGAGTATAAAGTGCATTTTGAAAAACATTGAACTGAAGTCTTCAGACCCTGCTAATGGCGTTTTTATTTCGCAAATAAACTTGAACTTTTTACAGCACAGTAACGTATTTTCAGAAGCCTTACTTACATAGGAAGATATATGTATATACTTAAGAGAAATTTTAATCTATTTAGAAAACTAAGTAGGTACCCACCGATATGTACATTTATATAAATATGTACGTAAAACGTGTAGAATAGTAGTAATCACATTAAATATCAGCCGAGTCCATATTCCAAACACAGCATAGTAAAAATAAATACAATTTGAAGTAAAATGAAAAATTTATGCAAGTTTCTTTCGTTGGTCTGACTGACTTGATTTTATTGGCCTAAGTCCCGACCAATGTTTAAAATGTGTCAGAGTACTGACCACTGTCTGTTTAGAGCCGAGGCACTGCAGTACTTAACTCGGAATTATCAAGAAAAAGCGAAGTGCAGTTTTTCTATATTTTGCGCGACAAACAGGCAGATGGGCCACCTGATGATAAGTGGTCACTGTTGACTATGGACATTTGCAACACGCGAGTAGTGCTTTGCCGGCTCTGAAGGAGACCTCTGCGCTATTCTTGAAGAACTCTGTTCTTATAATGCATTTTAAAAGTATCAAATGACTTCTTAAATAAAGGTCATCACGCATTATTTATAGGACATTCCTATATTACAATCGACGGAGCACACCAATGGTATTTTGCACTGCCTTGACTATACTAAAAATACATGATGTAAAACTATTCGATTTACAAACCAGCGTAGATCGGTTTCTAAAAATTCCGATTATTTTTAATCGAACAAACATTCGGCAAGGACCTAATCGATAAATACACAGACATTACACAGCGGAAACTGAAATATAAATCTCAGTTGGAGAGCACAAATGTGTTAGCATTGCATATTACAAGTATAGACTGTAGCCATACTCAGGACAGTCTGCTTATTTCAAAAGCGTTGTTAAGATCGTCTGAATTGTACGTTACGTCCAAATAGAATGGAAATCTTAGAACAGACGGACAGTTGGAGTTAAAAATTAGCAGTATATCTGTCAAAATACCTAGTCTGGGACTCTTTAACAGTTAAATAGTGACGCACTTGGCGTAATGTATTAATAGACATTGGGGTACTCGCTTAACTATCGGCGAGAAAGTGGCGGAGCGCCGGGCGTCGATTGCGCATGTGTCGACGACAATCGTCGGCACACGTCGACAACTATCGTCAATTAATGTCGTCAGCTATAGTTATATAGTAATACTTATATACAAATGTATATAGTTACGTCACAAACATAAAATAATTTCGATATAAAAAGCGTTTTTATATTTCGACGCGTCGTTTCCAGATCGTTCTCTTAGAAAATTTTACTGTTTCTGTTTCAGTGTAAATAGTAGGCAGTTCAGGGACGTGGAGGAGCAATTAATGATATAATTCTCAATTACGTATACTAATGGTCGAATGCATATACCTATGTACATACATTTATATATATGTATATCATAAAATCCGCGGAGTGAGTGCGAGCCCGGATGTATGTGTTTGTGTTTTTATTGGACAGCTAAAGACCATTTATACGGTAATACGCCTGGAACGTGTAAGACGTGTAATATCGCACTACTGTAACTCATATGGGTTACATTAGAACAATATTTACAATAGTCGGATATATATTCGAAAAGCTCTCGTTACTCTGACTCGGCTGTAGATTGCAAGCAATTTGTAAAGTTAAGCAACGACCTGGCGAGCTCGACTCTTGTATAAATGATCGTTTGTGGCAATATTCCGTCACCAGTTCCTTATTACATAAAGCACGTTAAACAGCTAATAACGATTGTCATCATCATCGAAATCATTATCAGCTTACTCCCGTCCACTGCTGGACTTGGGCCTCTCCAATAGCACGCCGCTCAGCTCGATCTTCACCGGTTCGCATCCAACCTAACCGAGGGCGTCCTACGCTACGTTTTCCAAGTTATCATCATCATCACTAACTCATTTATCGTTTCACTGTTAGACACCCGACACGGTTCTCCTCAGAATGGAAAAGGTTAAGGCCATAGTCTCCCACGCTGGTAGAGTTCGGGGCATCTTTTGATAGCAATCAATAAGCCTCGTCACAAGGTTCAAGACAACTTGTAACACCCGACAGACAGATTGAGCTCTAACCACAAATTTGTACTGGAGCAGCGTGAACTATCCTCCAATTCTTCCGCAGTTACAGAATAAAAATGTGACAAAGAGTACTTACTATGTAAAAAGATTGGTAATTAGGAGTCTATATGTGGATGACCATCATATGACTTATATGAATTATGTAACTTATCTCTGACATGATTATAATAAAATGAACAAGTCTGTTTCATTATAGGAAAATATGCATTAAGACATGAACATACATATATTCTTATTTCATTCATTCATTTCAAGTACATAACAAGCGAAATGGTTTTACTGCACTGCTGCTCATAGATATGTTCAATTAATAAAACAATATAAACTAAATTATCTGCATTATGTTTAGTGTTAAATATAATGCTATCCTCAACATCTATATTGCAATATTTCATGCCTATATTGTTAGAACCAGTAAACAGGTGACAAGTACTGCTAAGTTGCTGTAAGAATACTATGATGTTGTCTCAAATGGTTGATATTGTTCATCTATGTGACGACGGTCGCTCACTACTTGAGAAAAGTTAACAATTTCACAAATAACAAACGCCTGTCCTCTCCAACACGAGATGTATTCTTTGCAGTACTTACGTGCTATTTTTCTCACTGAAAAGTAAATAATCATGATAGTGTTAGGGTTGTCACTACGTGGAAGTATGGTTATTTTTAGTTTTTTTAATTTTCGCCTATAAATTTGCGACACAATCTGAAACTTTTTGTTTGGAAATTAAATAATAAACGACTTGTGTAACCGCATCACGACTATGACAGTAACAGTATAGTACTTACAGTTAGTACTATGGTAATTATAATAACAATATTAACAGTATTACGAGGTCGTTGCTAAATTAAACTTTATAGAGACAAAAATAAATAGAAATTTGTAAATATTTATTTTATATTGTCATCATTATCACCCTTTCTAAGTCCACAGCTAAACCAAAGTCCTGCCTTATCGTGTTCTCATCGCATTCCATATAACACGTTTTTGTGAAAACAATTTAGACGACTCTTTACATACTAGAAACACAGTTGTACTAGTCCCAAAAACTTGCATTATTAGTCTCAGATAACATTAGTTGTTATTTCAATAAATAAATATTAAAGTAACATATTTACAATTTGATATCAAAGTCCTGAATATGTTGATAGATACTGAGATAATTTTAAATTGCGAGTCGAAAAATTCTTTGAGAGATGTTTCAAAGTTAGTCCAGCTAATTATTTTGTTAGATACGGCCCAGCGGCCAGCGGCCATTTTGTATTTCGAACATTGTTAGAATTAACCTGAACCCTTACAATCCTGAACCCTTACAAAATTGAACCCTTACAATCGAGATAATCTGTTCAATATACGTTCCGAAACACATTATTATATTGTCATTATAACTTTTTAATCACCTTTACTCAAAGAAATGCTAACTGCAAACACTCTTTAATAAATATACAAATTGTTTCTAAATTGCAAAGATAACAGTGGCCATTACTTCCTACTTTTTCCTTGCTTTGTTTTTAATAACACAATTATTTTAGACTTCAGTCCGTAAGGCAAACTTGGCCTCCGGGGTCGTAACTTAAGAAAATTTAAGTGGCGTTTTGAAAGCCCTTTGAGAATCTTTCAAAGTTCTGCGCTTTGAAAGCGTTTGCCCCCACAATTTTCTTACACTTGAAAAATCTTTCTCATTATTCCCTAGTACACAAAGATTTTTTCAAACAATAGTAAGGTCTAGATGCAATTCTTTTAACGATAAAACTTAAGTCTTTGACTCAACCTATTCTTTATTTAAGTGTTACATTGTTTGTGCTAGTTCTTTAGACTATGTTATTGTAATATTATGAAGCTTAATAAACGTACGCTACGTAAATTATCTTGAGACAAGACGTTAATAATTTTTCTTAATGTATTTTGAGCAGTGCAACTATAAGTGCTTGTTTAGTAATAAACGATAATATGATAAAATTAAATAATAACAATTTTGGTAACCTTACTAAGGTATGCAACGGTAAGATCAAGAAACAAAAATATATTTTTTTAAATTTAATAAAACATTTTCATTTTTTATAAATCGCCAGCCCTAGATAGTTTTCTTCGCTGCATCCGACCGCTCCAATCAACGGTGTTAATTTTAGCCAGTCGAAATCGCGATGCCACGGGGGCCAGCGTTCACCATTCGCTCCACGGAATAAAATATTTCAAACCTATGCTCGTGTAATAAGAGAAAAAGGTAATCACTGAAATCTCATATGAAATTAAACTTTCGCGGGTGCGGTAAATGAAAGTGAAAATTGCTCAAAACTTGATTTCTTTCGTGGTTATAATAAACAACTGAGAGATATTAGCAGTCTGTGGTTTCTAGTATTCCGTTGTTTGTGTATAAGTGTATTGTTTACTTTGTGCTGGATTGTCATCGGTGTTGCTAGCTGGTAAAGCTGTTTTTCAAATTTAAGGTAAGATTAATATAAACAATTTCTTTTTTGACATACTTATATTTCTTATAAAATTGATGGAACTGAAACTATGCGTTATTTTATAATAAAAAGGATAAATGCTCGTGATATAGTTATTTAAAAAAAAGTTTGCGTAAGATTGAAAAAAATATTTCTAACAAAACAACAATCATTTTAAATTCACAATTATAACTAAAGTTCAAAAACATAATTTCAAACTGATCCTGTAATATAATTGAACAATTGATATAATTATCATCGCAATAATAATACTTGGAAATATAGTAGCACCATTTGGTGTGAGAAAACCAGCTACGTGACCCACAAAAATAATCCATAAGAAGAGTTAATCCGCCACGAAGTCTACTCGATCACGTCCCAAGATCTCTTGGAAATGGGTCCATTACTCTCCACTATAGTGAAGTTGGCGCACCTACTTCGATATTAAATGTTGGTATAGCCTACTGCTTACACTACCATATAATATTGTTTGTCTTTAAGTACAAGATATATACTTTAAGTACAAGATATGTACCGTTTAAGTACAAGATATATACTTTAAGTACAACATATGTACCGTAAATATTGGTATATCCTACTGCTTACACTTCCACATAATATTATTTGTCTTTACGTACATTAAGATATATACCTTGGTCTCGTTAATTTTAAATTACAGCGGTTGTCCTAACATGAACTAGAAAGCCATTGAAATTTTTGTGGTTAGGAATTTCATATACCATAAACTCCGCCCAAGGGATTGCGGGTACCTTTTTAAATATCTTCACCCTTCTCTCAGTGTCTAAAACCAACAATTAAATTACCAAATAAAAGGGTTATGAGTGTTAACTTTCTTATAGTAAATAAGTGCCCCAAATGCTTAGAAGCCACGCGTCAGTTTTGATCCTGAATCTTTCAAATTGGCTATTCAATCATAACTATGATTGGACACCTAAATATTGACAGAATTATGTATTAAATATAAAGATAAAGATTGACAGAACTATGACAGAATAATGTATGAAATAAAAAGATATCAAATCAAATACAATAACATGAAAGAAATCACTGATAATGTGATAACATAAAACAGAGGAGAGTTAGCACCTTCGTCGTGTTGTTATCTGTATTTCGATATGGCGAAGGAACAAAGGCAGGCATTTCACGTCTCATAATAACAGGACGCGAATTTTTATGCAATATATTTTAAATTAATAAGAGTATAATGTTTTCTGCCTAGCCACGAAGGGACTCTACATAAAAATATGTATGTATGTGTTTTTTAAATTAAATACATTATGTGCTTAGCAAATACTTGTAACGGATTTACAAATCTGAGGATTAAAACAGACGTTTCTAGTACCTATTTGGAGTTACCCTTTAAATTAATAGAATCACAACGATTACACATCTTTTAAAATACTCGAGAGTTCGATTAGTGACACAAATAGACACGCAGATAACTATATGTATGTATATATGTACTTACATATGTATGTACGTGCGTCTTCACGGTTATTCGCGTTTTGTTTACGTTTGCAATGTTCTGTATTTTCTTCTAATCATCCTATTTACGTACAACTATAAAATACTGTTA
>DWDT01003671.1:0-12018 GCA_018245595.1 Microceris scylla | reverse complement strand
ATCCAGACTCCGAACCACTACTAGAAAATCTAAATTAGAAAATTTTTGTAGTGTTCGACCCGGGAATCGAACCCGGGTTAAAAAGTTCTTTGTTTTTATCACAATAACCTTTGTTTATTATTATCTATGTTAATTATTTTCTTATCTTCGAACTGATATCTTCATTGTTAATTATCGGTTCTGACGATTCATGCATTCATTCATTTGTTTCATTGTCCGCGAAATGCATAGAAGTAACTGATAATATTTGTACAATCTGCACAAAATAACATCACGCCTGTATTTTCCTGAAGAGTGTAGCACGCCACCGTGATGTAACAGTTGTGTTATAAGCATGTCATGGAATAGGTCATGAGCCTATTGCTAAACACCGGGCACAAATCCAGACAGTATTATCTCTTAACTTGTTTCAATAGTGAATTTTTTAAATCGTTATTTTTAATGCGTTAATTAAATGATGGTGAAAATTTGTATTAGGTATCGCGTGACTAAAGTTTGTAAGCTGGTGGGCCATCTTGCATAAATTAATTTATTTATGAGCCTATAAATATTGGTTGCGATAAGTATGTACATGGTGAAAATACTCAACTATATTGATTAAAAAAGTCGGAAACAGGCTGATGGCGGAGTCAGAAGTGTGTGTGATGAGAGTGATAAATATAAAACATGCACGTCGGCTCTGTAACGATAAGAATATTTGGCATTCGCTGCTTTTGGCCTACCCCATAAGGGCGTAGCGATATAATAACAGTAATAATAAAAGTATCAGTATACCTATTTTTTTTAAATCGAAATTGTTATTAATTTATATGAAATTATTTTTAAAATCTGATTAATGAATAATGTTGTCATTATATTTGTACTTCTTTGTTTATAACTCGTTATATGGATTCGCATGCAGCCTACAACTATAATTGTAATGAACCTTAGCCGATATTTTTAATTTCTGTAATAGTTGAAACAGGTGTTAGGCGTGAACAGTAAAAGATCGCTCGGACAGCCAGTAGCTGTGTCGTAGAGCGCTATTGTAGGCTTTCTACGACGCGTGTAATAGACATCAACGAGTCGGCCCTGACACTTCCAGCGGCGGCAGTAGCTCGGTGAACATTCAACCATTTAGTAGACATAGTATGTAAGTACAGACTGTTTTGATGTTGGTTCGGTTAGTATAAAGAACGGTTAAAAATATTAATAATCGCTACTACCTAGTATCATTTATAATCGTCGGATTCTAAATCACGGAACTTATCACACGGAATTACGGATACATTGACACCTGTGTCTTCCAGAAAACGAAGACCACTTTTAGAGTCAGTCACGCACAGGCGGTGGTTCTCGGAGAAAGTGCCGCCGTTAACTGCACTCCGTCTAGTTTTCAGCTTGGCAAAATTTGCATGGTGCGATGCACTCGTGAGCCTTGGTACCATATCTGGCATGATAGAAACATGTACGTTCTGCACGATCCTTGGACTTGCATTCGGAATTCTCGTTAACCGTATGCTGCTGCCTAAACGGTTTTTTTGTCCGAGATTGGGATCGGGATCTGAAGTACCTTTGCTGTCCTCTATATTGAAGGTACTTGAATTATTCATCGAATCTACGCGTGAGCTGTGCAATCCGAGCTGTCAATCGAGCGACTTCATTTTGTAGCTTGTATGATGTACTCGTTGTAGGCGTAGTGACTTCAGTGATCTCCATTGGTCTCATTATTTCCAGGATCTTGTCTGCCATTGCAGCACGTGTCTCCAGGTTCTTAGTATCGCCTACAGTCAGGACTCTTCTCACGGATGCGGGTAGATGTCGCATCCACAGCATGTTTAAGTTGTCGTCGTTTATCTTGTCGTGCGCCAGTTCGCACATTCTCCTGAACAGCGGCGATGGTCTCTGTTCACCTGGCTCCATTTGACTCAGTAATTTCTCAAATTGCTTACTCTCACTTTCCTCGTATGTGAGGCGTGTTTTGAGTGCGTCGAACTTATTGGAGTCGGTTGCATCACGCAGTAAATCGCAGACTTGTTGGGTTATCCAATAATCCAATACCTCTTTAGGTAATTTGCTGACGACGATGTTAAAGCAGTGTTCGTCGCTCAATTTTTGCGGTGTTAACACTGCTTCAACATATAGAAACCACAGTGCTGGTTGTAGGCGCCAGAAGTCGGAGATACGATTCGCTACAGTAACAGCGGCAAGCTCCGCTGTTTTCTGCTGCTCCACCGGGCTGGCTGCAGTAGCCGCGGCGGGTGCAGTCATGTATGGCGTCGAGGGATTCATTTTCGCACGCACGTACGTTCACAAGAATCTATGCACAAGCCTTCGGTGTCCTCGGGGTAACCAATGTTAGATTGCCCCCTTGCGTGGGATAATGAGGTTAGGCTTGTGGGTAATCAAAATCATTTATTTTAACCTACGTTTATTCCTGGTTCACACTCGATTACACAACAGTTTGATTACACATAATATGCGACTCGTCTATGCGCGACCGATACAAGGGGACAACTGATGGCATGACAGAGCGCATACGCTTATGTCATCAGTATGTCGCTACAAGATCATTGATTGCCTCGTTGGTCGAGTGGTTGCAACTGCGACTGCTGATCGGGAGCTCTTGGATCCAAATCCCCGCTCAGGTGTTATTGGATTTTTCTCATTTAGAATTTCTAGTAGTGGCTTGGTGGAGTCTCGAATTGTACCTGGTGTATGGCAATAGGTTCACCATCTATTCCATGAGACTTAAACGTAACTGGTAAACTGCACTCCTCTACTTACCCCTTCGGGGATTACAGGCGTGATGTTACGTTTATTTTTAATTATATAGAAGGATATTCTTATTAGTTATCTTGCATTTTGTAAACTTTTTGGAATTTGAACAGGTCTCGGTTTCTTGTCTTCCTATTTGATACATACAACATTAAAACCCAGCTTTTATTTAAATGTTTTGGTAACTTTTGACGTTTTCTATACGTTTAATTTATATAACATAACCAGCTTTTACCCGCGACTTTGTCCGCGTCAGATAGTTTCTTTGGCCCGCAGTTTAATTTGTTAGGTCAAGTGCTTGCATAAAGGCTCGGTTTTTAGAAGGATACTCAGATTCGAAAACTGATTTGGGTTAAGATTTCGCCTCTCTGATTGGTGAATTGCTTGTCAAAACTATTCATATAAGTATAGATCAAAATCTGAGAATCCGTTTATAATACGGGCCACAGCGCTAGGTGGCGCTACTAGATTGCCACATTCGGTTACCTTCAACAATCATAATAGCACACGACATTTTCGTGTACGCTACGCTTTCTTCCGATTAACTTTGTTTTCCGTGGGAATGAGACATTTTCCCACGGTAAAAAGTAGCCTATATCGTTTCTCACCGTCTTATCTATGTTTATGCCAAATGTTATCAAAATCGGTGCAGTGGTTTAAGCGTGAAAGCGTAGCAGACAGACAGACAGAGTTACTTTCGAATTTATAATATTAGTATGGATAACTATAGACCAGAATAGACTAGTTAATTAATATAAATACTTTGTACCTCCTTATCAAAGGGAACTGACATTGTAGATTATGCCACATTTGAGTAACTATTAATTCGATAGCCAAAAATGTTCTATACTATAAGCTGTAACTGTAGTATAGCTGTCAAATATAAGCTGTAGAAAACTTAAAATAGTGTGTAGTATTATGTTGTCCGCATTAATATGTATGTAATATTATCATTTGCGAATGGTTCTCTTGTATGCAATAGTTCGTATATTGTACAGTTTAAATTGGAAAGCAAAAAGAATTATGAATAAATGTGCTTGGTTCAGACACTAATCGCAGGCAATAAGCGGTAAATGGTGTTCGGCGGAGCGCGGCGCGGTCGCCTTACTGCTGATCTAAATTTCAACACAAATTGTTTTCGGGACCGACACTAAAGTTGTACAAAATGCTTTTTACGGATGTTTTTATGGTTTTAAAAGCACTGTTTTCCTCATTGCACGTTTCCGTCAATCTTTGAGAACCACAGTAGGTATTTTCCGAAGTTCAATCAACTCATTTGTTAAATGGCGTGGAAGTTACAAACAAAAAAATCATTGCAAAATTAGGTCGTTACAGGACCTTTTATCATCAAAAGCCTTTGTTTAGATATAGGTTTCTAATAGAGGATAATCTTTTATGTAAATGTGTACTAACCGCTACATCTATTTCTTTTCTGTGTCGTTTCTTTATTACTGAAGATCGTGTCTCTGAAAGCGTAATGCAGCGGCGTGTCTCAGTTCTTTCCACGTTTCTCTCAGGGCAGTCGTCATAGAGAAACCTGTCAAGGCAGTTACCTGGTAACACCAGCGGCTAGGCGGTCTGCCGCGGGGTCTTCTTCCGTCAAATTTCCCAACTATGATTAACTTGTCGAGACTGTCAGCTTGCCGACGGGCAATGTAACCAAAGTAACTAAGAATCCTCCGATAACACACAGTTGCGAGTCGAGTTTCAATATTCAGTTCTTTAAGTATCGACAAGTTGGTTCTCTTGGCTGTCCATGGTAGGCGGAGTAGCCTTCTCCAACACCACATCTACATATTAGAAATTATCATTAAAATAATACATGTTTTACTTTGAAGGATGTTATTGCTGGTCCAAGTGTCGTACACCTCCTCCATCCTCATCCATCCTCGGTCCTTAGACACTCCTACGGTCGCTGTACCAATGTGCCTTTAACTTACATCGGATAGAATAGATACTAACTAATAATAACTGTAGTCGCACTAAAATTGAATTTACTCATGGGTAGCGGCAACTATTTATAATTGCTTGCTCATTTGCTACTGCCTCCATAAAAACAATAAAATTCATAAATAGGTGAAAAATATCTTTTATATTTCATGGGTTATCTTAATATGGCCAGAACCATCCTTTTCTTAGTATATAATTGAAATTCTATAAAGATGTAGATGTGTGTCAAGTCGTCGTAAGCGCGACTGTTGATCTAGAGATCCTGGATTCGATCCCCGAGTCGAATACTATTAGGTTTTTCTGCCTAGAAACTCCATGTAATAGCTTGGAATCTGGTCGGCTTTTGCCCGATGTATGGCCATAGGTTCACGTCCCATTCCATGCCGGGATGTTGGTACAGCGTAAGTGATCAATCGTGTTTGTGTGTACTGTGACTAACTCTTCGGAAAGATAATGGTCTGATGTTACATTTAAACATTGAGATTATAAGATTAGTTCACTTTCCATAAAACAATTTTTTTATGCGTAAAAATAAGTGTAAAATTTTTTTTCATGTTTTTATTTTTAACTACTTGATATGAACTCCATCTACATCCGCGTCTACATTACGCTTCTCTTCCTTTTTTTAGGTCAAATATTTAATTAGGTTTTCACCTGGCGGAGCACGCTCGTACAATGCAAATATAATAAAATGGTATAATTTGAATGAATTACACTTTGTAGTGTCTATTGTTTGTGCGAAGTACGCAAGGGTTTGGCGCGCCATCTGTTGGCCGCGCTTAATAACGCCGATGTCCCGCGGAGGTATTGTCTACGTAATTTGTAGCTTGGGCTCGCTGCCGTAAAACATCCAGATAAATAATAACGTATTTAATTTAATGAAATAAATTCACAGATGTAGACCCGTCGGAAGTTTTTGATATACCACCCGCGAGAAAAGTTATTTCGTTTTGTTAAATGGTTATTTTGGTTGCTGGTGTGTAAAATGTAAAAATTTTGCGAAAACTTTTTAAGATTCTGTGTAAATAAAATCCGCTATTTAAAGCCGGATAGTTGCGCTACATTTCAAAAAAGCTCTATCATTAATGATATGTAGGTACTTAATAATGTGTTATTCAAGCTGTATATCAAAACATAGGGCATTGATCTACTATACTAGCCCATTTTTTAAATTATAAATAATACTGATTCTGAGTAAATTCTGTTTTATTTGACCTCTAGAAAAATTGCCTCTATGGCCGCTAGTAGCCTAACGTTTAAAATACTTCGCGGAATACTTTCCTTATGTACGGATAAACGTTTCTCCATGTTTTTGTCAGATACAAACAAACTTATAGTAATTGAGCTAATCAGTCTTTATTACCCTATTTATTGCAATTCAAGTTTAATCGCAGTTCTTAAAATTATAGCAATAATAGACTCCAAACTAAAAATTAGGCATCCACATTATTAATAAAACATCATTATTCATTTTAAGTAACAATGTGGCAGTCAGCTTTGACATTAGCATTTACGAATTTAAATATTCAGTCGTTATCTATTATTAACTGAGATCCTTTATTATGTACTAATCAAATAATTATTTTAAACATATTATTATGTTTTAAATAAAAAACTATAGCAAAATTATTGAATTTCTTTTTGTACCATCTTTTCACGGTTCAAGAGGATATATTTTGTTGATTCCTTTTTGGTTTTAATCAAGTTCTTCTTACGCAAGTGCTAAACTATCTTCTGACCAACTGATGTGACCTGGCACCACATCTGACTTTCGCTTATACTTACGAGTTATTTTTCTGTTATTTGTTTTATTAAAGATAAATTATAGTGAAAAAAGTGTTGCCCTAATAGCAACTATTCGCAAAAGTCAATAGGACAACTATCCTTTTTGATACAGATACTTGCCTTTTCTATTTGCGAATGAAACAAAAGCTATTTAAAAAAAACGTAATGATCACTGTAATATAAACCATATTGCATGCTAAGAAACAAAATTCTTACTGTAATCTCATTCAGCAATAAGAATATTAAATAAAGATTACTTATCAATATAACTTCATTTAAATATAATTTTATTATTATAACTTCAACGGTTGTCAAAGTTGCACCGCGAAAGGTTTTTGCTCGCATGGACAAAACACGTGCGTCTACTCCAACGACTGTTGCGGCTCTGAGGGCTGTGTGAGAGGAACTTCCGATTGTGATCGAGCGCTAACACGGTCGACAAGCCTAACATAGTGAATTTGAACCTGACGCAGTATCCTCCCGGCGCAACTCTACGGCTTTTATCCTATAAGAATATTGTAATCGTAAACCTAAAATATAAATGAGATACAGTGACCTCATTCAATGTTTTAGGTATACTTTGGTTCTAAGTTTTTGCCAAAAAAATTTTCATTATTATATTTACCGATATTTCTTACGAAAGTCACTTAACTGCCATAAGTAAATACATAGATTCAAATTATTCATTTACATTAAATGATTATATGATAGGCCTTCATCATCATCATCATCAGCATCAGCCTATCTCAGTCGACTGCTTGATACAGGCCTCCCCAATATAGGCCTAGTTTATAATAAATTAATGTGACAAGATTTGCGCGACCAATAAGCAAAAGATCTTGTACAAAAGAATCAATAAACTCAATTCGTACGAGCAAAAAACACAAGCTTGATCACGTTACCGCTGTCGGTCGCGAACGGCTCCAGTACAAGGGTACGTACATACCTACAGCTATAAATATATTAAATTAATCGAGTAATCCCTTACGTAACTGACAAAAAATCGCTTCAATACAGCTCTCGCAGTTTATTTAAAGAAGGCCTCTATAAACCTCAATTTGTAAATGAGTGGCTTTGTTCAATGTAGAGTTGTAAGATGTCCTAATTTAAAAAACCTACGTTGATTTATAGCCCCTTTTTTCGTATAGATGAACAAACGTAAACGTGTGCAAGTTGTTTCAGTTCTAAGTGCGAGTGCAAGGCTCGAGTGCGCGGGAGCGCGCCGCCCCGCGCGCCGCTCCGCGCGCCGCCCTGCACGCCGCCCCGCGCGCCGCCCGCCGCGCGACCAATCACGCCGCCGGCCGCAGAAGGCGTGCCGCCGCAACACACGTGGAATGCCACTTTTTACCCAATAAATTACTAACTGAGTGACTTGTTTGATGAAAAATGTGCCGGCGACCAACGATGACAATTTGGACAGAAATGTATACAAAAATCTGACACACAAATGAATTACCTAACAAAATTATATAAGTAGTTTATGAATGAATGGGCATGTAATTCCTACATTGGCATGGTGGTATACATTATTCGTCATTATTTATGTAGCGACTAAAATATTTTTATAAAAAACACTGGTGCTTAAGTTACTAACAGCTATTGAACCAAGGTTATATTTAGGTAACCACCACGGTTTAACGAATTTGTAAAATAATTAGTAATAATAAAAGTGGGAAAAGGACTGAGCTGTAATTGGCAACAAGCACAACTCAATTTATTCGTCAAAGCATTGATACGGTGCTATATAACATACATATTTCCTAGAACGGTCACCTACCGCGAAGGTGACCGTCAGTGGTAAATGTGACATATACTCGTACAGAGCGTCGCTTTAATATTACGAGTGCTCCATGTGACAATACAAACTGAAATACAGAGCTGGTGTCGGTTTACACTCAGGCACGTGCCTAAGGTTTGATTGTAAAATTAATTATGTCAATTATTTTAGGCGTCCGGCGTCGGCCGCAATGTTCCTAGCGTCGAAGAAAAAGAGCCGAGTAGCAGATAGGGCTTTACGATCATTACGTATCATCTGTGGGACTGTGAGGTTTTCTTGTCGAAAGGAACGAGGGATTCTCTGATTCATATTGTTAGTTTTTAATTAGACATTCTTTTTGAATGAAAAAAGTTTATCTCCATATAATCGCCCCATTACAGTACAACAAAAAATAATTATGACATTTTTATGAAGTATACCGTACAAAAATAAATTAGAAAAATTCATGATATTCCAATAAGACATATTTTGAAATAAATTAGTCTTATGAATAAATCTATTTCGGTTTTAAATTAGTCAACTAAATTACACGAGACTGTAATAATTAATTTCATGTCATAAAAATCATAACAAGCAAAAAAATAATTGTAAATACGAGTACAAGTTAATTAACGACAATATATCATAACGGTGATACGACTAATACGGGATTATTAATTTATTATTTAACGTTCTCCACACACATACCTTTTCATAACTTCAACAGTTAATAAATAGCGTAAGAAAATATGGAGCTCGGGCGCATACAGCGCGACACGAGGACGCAGCAGGACGCGTATTAAATTAAAAGCGTCAACATGTGTTTTCCTTCCCACAGGAAAACACATTAGTTAGAACATTTCCCGAGATTCTTTGTCCTTATCTTACGATAGAGGTCGTCCTTAAGCTAGAAAAGGAAACCACATACCATGCCCTCGTAAGCTTACAGCGAGCTTTCTACGTAAATATGATAAAGCAAACATTTTACGACATCAACACAAAGAAACTTCTTCTTTGTACATCAATATGCGTTCTACGTTAGTCTCTATCTAATGCCAAGCAGACCACGCGTGCGAGAGTGAGACAGATATGTAAAATCAGTTCGGTTGCGCGCTCGGTATTATTGGGCGAAAAAGTTTGCGGCGAACCGCCCTTCTCTCGGCTCGCAGGGCTGCGATCGCGCCTTCGGCCGGGCTCGTTTACAAAATATTTTCTAAGAAGCATTATGTCGGCTATGGCGAGGGGCGGCGTCGCGGGAGCTCGCAGTCATGCTGAGAACCTCAGCGGAGTCGGTGGACACACGTCGCGAACTCTATCTGCGTTACGAGAAAAAATCGTCGCGTGATAATTTGATCGCAAATCCGATGTCGCTAACGCCACGGCCGCCGACCGACCGAGCCGGCTGCGACACCGCAACAGCCTTATAACGATGCACCACTCTATGTGATACTGAAAACCGCCGTAGTGTCATGAGCATATTGATTTTTCTTTCACGTAAATCCTACATTAAGTGAAGTGTTTATTTTAGTCTGTGTCCTAAGGCTCATATTGTTGTGTTTTTTCGTCCGTACAGCTGGAACCTATCTGGATTATTCTTGAAACTCGGTGAGTGTGACTTTGAGCTCCGTTTGAAGAACTATGTAACAATCTGCAACTGTCACTGTAATAGCTAAATCATGTCGTAATTAAATTGTTGTAGGTGCTCTGTGAATCAGCTGAACTTCTAATACCTTGTGATTATTAAGGTATTTTCAATCGTAGTTTAGTTTCAGGCAGTAGGTACTCTACATATTTGTTTTACAAATCTGTCACGGTGGAGGTACACATAGGTACTTACGAGGAGCAATTTTTAATTCTAAACATACTTTTGATTACTTAAATATCGTGATTACATATACCTGTATAATGTGATGCCGGCACTATACCACTCTTAGAGCTAGTTGCATTGGGTATTTGTTCCTTTTATACAATTGATATATTCGATAGACTATCTAAATCTAGTTGATCACCCATTAAAAGTTCTTATGAGAATATTACCTAAAGCAATAGTAACTGTTCATGAAGTAAATTACTAATTTATCGGCTGCATTGTGTGTACAAGCCTCGCGCCGCCATGACTGTCTGGTTATACCTATTAAAGGCGAGTACTTTTAATTATAATACTCATATAATATTAGGTACATGAAAAACTTCATTCGAAGCCGGTAACAGTCTGATAATTTCCTTAACTAAATACTTTAATATCATTTATTTGTAACTTGAACGATGGGGCTTAGACAACATTTCAAGTACCTACTGAATCCAACATACTGAATTTTAATATAAAAGTAAAAAGTTTTGTTGTATTTACTGCCAATATTAAATGTTTTGAGATAATTAAACAAACAAACATGCTTTACTTTCCTTGACCGACGCGGCGCTGACCATGTCCTGGAGATTAGATCCAACAATTATTATTGTAAATAAATAATTATTTACGTCTCAAAGCAATACGTGTGGAGTTTGCGTATATGAAGTGTTATATATAAAGTCAAGTGCTCTCTGGTGCTTTAAATAAAGTACAAAAATCTCGAGACCATTGGGAATATTAGATATTTTAAGCTGCACTGTGGTTGCAAATTATAAAATCTTTTATCCAAGTTAATATTCAAATAAAATGGCTCAGGCGTAAATATGTTACATATATTAATTGTATTGCTGAAGAATAATGTACAGTAGGAGAAAAATAACTTGTAGTAGCGGTTCACTGAGAACTTTTCTATACAATAAAAACCTTTAATATTTCATACAATGTCGAGATGTGTAATATTTTGCTTTTATGTTCCTTGCTTATATTTTAATATTTCTTACTAGATGCTTAATATCTTCCAGAATCGCCTAATATAGTAAATTAATCGTAAATCAAAATGTGTGATAATAAACATTGCATTAAATATTTTATATTAGTTAATATCTAGAATTAGGTATAATGCAGTTTATGTAATATAATTATCACATCTATTGCTTTAATTTAATTATAACATACATGTAGTGCTTTCATTTTATTACAGAACTTTTAATACTAAAATAAATATTCAAATAACATATCATGGTATAATGGAACTTATGTATATCGTTATAACGTTCAATAATTTAATGAAGAGACGGTGTTTACAGTGGTTACAAGTCAATCAATGTAAGCCTGTCGAGCATTAGGTACTAGACAAGCACATGGTTCTTAAGACTGTTGAATTTTTCATATCTACATATTTACCCTTATTATATGTTATAAATGACAAACGCTATGCCTCACAATCATTTAATAACTTTAGTACGAAGGTAGCAATATTAAAACATGTGTCATCAAAGAGTAAGTAGAAGAAAAATACGGGCTTCCAATAGTCCTGACGGTTACTCTTTACTTACACCATTAACGCAATAAACATACCTGATTTCATTTCACATTCATATTCGTATCTATACTAATAATATAAACCTGAAGAGTTTGTTTGATTGTATGGTTGTTTGATTGTTTGAACGCGCTAATCTCAGGAAATATTGGTCCGATTTGAAACATTCTTTCAGTGTTAGATACCTCATTTATCGAGGAAGGCTATAGGCTATATAACATCACGCTAAGATGAATAGGAGAGGAGCAAGAATAAAAAATATTGCGACAACGGCAAAATTTTGAACTAAAAATATCGTATACACAGAAGTACTTTAAAAATGGTTCTTTGTATTAAAAATACTTTTATGTTTTCTTAATTGATTTCTAAATAGAAAATTCC
>DWDT01003670.1:0-12019 GCA_018245595.1 Microceris scylla | reverse complement strand
ATTAATCCTTATCCAAATGAATAAGTTATTTATCACAGGCACTTATTTTTGAACATAATGTGGCAGACCAAATTAATTTGAAACAATGTGGCAGACTAAATTCCACGCGAGCGAAGCCGCGAGCAAAAGCTAGTTACTTATAATTTTCTTACTATTGGTTAATCAATGCCCTTGCTTAATCAATGCGGTTAATTGAGGAATTTTCATGCCATCGTCCCTTTTCCCAGATAGAGTAGGTTTAAATTGTTACGGTGTCTTTCAATAGCGTAACAAAGATTAGGTAACAAAGTCATTTCCTTATTCATTTTCGTTAAAATTAATGAATTGTTATAATGACCTGTAATAAGTACAATAACTTAATTGTATGGTGAAAGGCATTCAGTGGAGTGTTGCTCTGGTGCTGGATCAACGTGACCGGTGCAGGAATGTCAACAAGATGACGACAGTTGTAACGTACTTAAAACACACCGCCGAATTTATTGTATGCTGATGTCTATTGCACAGATAAACCAAACGAACTTTCCATGTCTAATAATGTAAATATCGTTATAAACCAATATAGTGTAAAAACAAAATAAACTGAACTAATGTAACATTTTTAAAATATAAATGTTTAATTTCAGTGATGGCGGACGACCCGGACGCTGGCTCGAACGGCGAGGTGCGATTCGCGCTGGTCGGGGAAGGCGAGGAGGGCGAGGCTCCGTTCGCCGTGGAGCCGCATTCGGGCTGGGTCACCACCACGGCAGCGCTGGACCGCGAGGCGCGCGCCGAGTACCGCCTAGCGCTCGTGGCCAGCGATGCGGCGGCGGCGCGACGCACGGCACGCGGCTCGCTCGTAGTGCGTCTTGTGGACTACAACGACTGCCCACCACGCGCCGCGCAGCCCAGCTACGCGGCGGACGTGCGCGAGGACGCGGCGGCCGGCACAGTGGTAGCGCGCCTGCGCGTGGAAGACGCCGACGTTGCGGGCGCGCCGCTGGCCTACTTCGTGGCCACGGGTGACGAGCGCGCGCGCTTCCAGCTACGCGCCTCGGGCGAGCTGTACGTGGCGCGCGCGCTCGACCGCGAGACAGAGCCGCGCTACGACCTCACCGTGGCGGTCACCGACGGCAAATTTACGGCCTACACCGAGGTGCACATCACCGTCCTCGACGTTAACGGTACGATTCTCCACGCGGGCTTCTCGCAATTGCCTATTTTAGTGCAGCTCGCTCATCCGCGTCCCTGCCGTGTTGCAGACAATCCGCCGTATTGTCTACGGCACCGCTACCGCGTGCGGCTGCCGGAGGACGCGGCGCGCGGCACACGGCTTCTGACGGTGCTGACGCGCGATGCAGACGAGCCCCAGAATTCCCGCTTGCGCTTTTTCCTCACCGGTGACCACGCCGACCACTTCACTATTCATAAGGTACAATTGTTATATCATAGTATTGATAGAAATTATAGACAGCCCGCAACACCGTCGTAGTCAAGTTCTAGGCACTGTTTACCATCGGGCGAGGCGGCGCGCGACACAGCGCTGATGCGTGTGGCAGCCTGGGACGCAGACGCGCACGATGTCGCACGCCTGTGCTATATACTATTTTTCGATAGATGGAATACACCTGCTCTTTTCAAAATTCTTGGTGTCGGAGCATGTTTATATTTGCCTCTGTCTTTACTGGTATATGGTGACGTACCGATGGCATATAAACGTAACATCACGCCTGTAGTCCCCGAAGGGGTACGCAGAGGAGTGTAGTATACTCCCACATTTCACCAGTTAGGTGGTGGAACATTAATAATTAATAGGTGGTGAGCTATTCTATGGGACTTAAACACCCCCATTGCCATACACCGGGTACAGATTCAGACTCCGTGTCACTACCGGAATTTCTTAATCAGAAAAATCCAATAGTACCCGACCCGTGTTTGAACCCAGAACCTCCTGTAGGGGCGCGCTACTTACAGTAATATGAGCGCGCACCTCACATGAAATGCTGAACACGCCTTACACTACAAGCACCGACTATAGTAAACAATAGACTACGTCATACTCAGACTGACCAATCACAAGACGCATCCTCAAATACGCTATCGAATTTTCAAAGAATCGCACAATATATAGAAGATCCGAAGTTAACATTCCGATCGCGGTCCCCAGGCAGTGACATCGCCTGGCGAGAGATCTCCCCTTTTTCCTCTAAACTCTCGATCGGCAACCACTCGACCAAAGAGGCAGTCTCGACGACTTATAAAATGAGAAAAATTATTGTTACTCACGTGTTCAACAACTGGGATCGGCTTAGATGCTACACTCAAATACTATCTGGCGCCCCTTACCATATGAAAGATTTTTATGTTACAGAAAATGTCTAAGACAAATACATCTAGATCTATTTGTGAAATTATGGTGGTTGAAGAGCTATTTTCTTATCAGTTCGAAGTGTATGTTGAATAAGGAAACATTATATTATTTGTATTGAATGGCTGGTTACATTGATTTCGTAAACTGTTATGTTGGTACTAATTTCAAACTGTGTGAAACTTCTACATGTGTGTACAGCTAGTTCTAAATAAAATTGGTTGGTGCAGCTGTTCAGGGAATAAAAACATTATGTTCTACAGGGAACTATAATGGTGGTGATTTTGATGTTTATATTGAAATAGGTAAATCAACAAGTGGTAACAATGTTCATATTAGTGATGTATAAGTAATCCAAAATAAAGAAAATGTGTCATATTTAGTGTCTCAACCTCAAGACAATAGGTAGGTGATAGATTGAAATTAAACTGGGGACCCGCCGTGTAAAATAATGGGAGCGCATCCCTCTGCACAGCACATAGCTCATAGGTGTATAGGGTAAAATTTGTGCAATGACAGATAAACGAATTAATTGATTTATTTTCTGAATTAATAGACTGAACAAGATAATACTACTATACGATGCCTAACAATTTTCAATTCGACTTCCAAACTGTAAACCCAAGTGTAATTCAGTTATATTATGGCCAGCGGAGCCGGCGGCTTTATAGCCGCCCGCTAGGTGATCCTAGTTTATACATAAATATGCACGTCCAACACGCATTTAACACACACACACACATATTTATAATTATATATGTATAATAACATACATAATTATATACATATATAGATACATACTAAACTAGAGAATAAAAACAAATTTAATTCATAGATATAAAGTTAGAATATACAACAAAAAATAAATAAATATTGTACCCATTCTACAAAAAATGTATTTCTTTTTGTTTTTTCAAAATAAAACACATTCAATCATCAATGACATGTGTCAAAATAGTGGCTTTCTTAACATAATAGGTATAATATAATATTATAGATTATTCTATTTCAACTTTCAAGTAATAGAAGTACTAAAATTACTTCTTAGATTTATGTAAAATTAGCGGTACCTGCAACTTCATTCGCATGGGAGTTAAAACTTTTTTTAAAGTAGCCTAAGTTACTCCTTAGTACATCAGCTATCTACCATTAAAGGTGCCGTCAAAATTGGTCCAGCCGTTCAAGACATTAGCCGGAACAAACATTCATCAGACATCATTCAGACAAACATCTAAAATTGGAATTGTACTGATTGAGTCGGAATTGTGCTGATTGCGTAGGAAGTTGTGTGATCAGATAAATATTGTGTGATTTTTTTTATACGTAGGAAACCGGCGTGATGACGGTGGCGGGAGACTTGGATCGCGAAAACATAGCAGGATATCGTCTCGTGGCACACGCGCAGGACCGCGATAGGCCCGAATGGGCTTGCAGCTCCGAAATCGAAATATTATTAGATGACGTCAACGATAACGCACCGCGATTCTCCGCTCCTGTGTACAGCGTCACGTTGCCAGAGGACGCCGACTTGGGAACACTCGTCGCTAAGGTGATCTATTTGCACTTCCTCTAATTGGTCATAAATAAAGCTACGTAGGCTTAGATTACACGTTACATGAACGATTAATTTTATTTTAGGTACATGCGACCGACGTAGACCTTGGAGAGAACAGACTCGTGAGGTACGCCTTCGCTGAGGACACAGGGGGCGCCTTCGAGCTTGCGGCCGACAGCGGCATCATCACGCTGCGCGCGGCACTGGACCGCGAGACGCAGGCCGAGCACCGCCTTGTGCTGCACGCCTTCGACGCGGGCCGCCCGCCGCGCTCTGCCACCGCTACCGTACGCCTCACCGTGGCCGACGTCAACGACAACCCGCCCGAGTTCGAGTTCGAGCAGTACCACGCCGTAGTGCCGGAAATTGACGCCGTCGGTACCGAGTTACTGCGTGTGCGCGCCACCTCGCAGGACACCGGCGTCAACGCCGACGTCTACTACTCCATTGTCGGCGGCGAGGACCGAGAAGACTTCGCTGTCGATCGAGCCGGCGGCGCCGTCAAAATAGCGCGTCCCCTGGACTACGAGCGGAGGAGAGAGTACTTCCTGACGGTGCAGGCCATCGACGGTGGCTCGCCGCCGCTCAGCGACCTCGCGACTCTGAACATCACAGTGACGGATAGCAACGACAATGCGCCGGTGTTCTCGCAGGCCACGTACGGCGCGCGCGTGCGTGAGGACGCGGCGGTAGGCGCGCGCGTTCTGCAGGTGCTGGCGGACGACGCTGACAGCGGCGCCAACGGCCGCGTTACATACTCGGTAGCGCGCGGCGACCGCGACGGCCGCTTCGCCGTGGACCCCGACACGGGATACGTGTCGGTGGCGGCAGCGCTAGACCGCGAGACGGCACCCGCCTACGTATTGGAGCTGCGCGCGCGTGACCGCGGTGTGCCCGCGCTGGAGGCCAGCGCGCTCGTCAACATCGAGATCGTGGACGCCAACGACAACCCGCCTCTCTTCGCCCAGACTAACTACACGGCGGTCGTGCAGGAGGATAAGCCGCTGGGGCACACGCTACTGAAGTTCGTAGTTGAAGATGCGGACGCTCCTCCCAACGGTGCCCCCTACACCTTCGACTTCCAGTCCGGAAATGAAATGGGCGCCTTTCGACTGGAGCAGGATGGCTACTTACGTTCCGCGACTCGTTTTAATCATAGAATCAAGGATCGCTACGTCCTCCAAGTTCGCGTGTTCGACAACGGAACGCCACCTCTTTTTTCCGACGCTTGGGTGTATATTAAGGTTATTGAAGAATCGCAGTATCCCCCTGTAGTGACACCGCTTGAAGTTACGATAAATTCATATCTGGACGAGTTTCCGGGAGGAACGATCGGTCGCGTTTATGCTTCTGATCGTGACGCGTACGACACTCTCACTTACGCACTCGCACCGGTAGACGGTGCTCCGTATCCTGCTTCTGATCTATTCGAAATCGAACCAGGCGATGGCACGCTTCGTGCCGCCCCGCGGCTCGACGTCGGAGATTATCGTCTCAACGTGACCGTGGACGACGGAAAGTTTGTCGGATTTGCAATTGTGAAAATAGTAGTCGTGTTGATATCGGACGAGATGCTCGCCCAAGCTATTGTCATTCGATTTCGCGAGGTGATCGATCGAGACTTCGTCCTCAGCCACAGAAAAGGTTTCATGCGCGCCGTTCGTGAAGCAACCGACTGCGATCCCGGCGATATAGTGATAATAAGCGTGCAGCAGTCGGGTGACGACAACGACGTCGAATCTACTCGAAGACGTCGGAACATCGAGGCGAAGGAGCGCCGCGAGAGGCAGGTGGCGCAAGACCTCGACGTCGCGTTCGCAGTACGCGCCCCGGGCGACGGAGGCGGATTCCTGCCTGCGGAAGCACTCCGGAGACGGCTACATGCTCATATTGAACGACTTGAAGAAAGAACCCGGCTGGTCGTGGAGGAACTAGTTCGGGCGGCGTGCGGCGGCTGCGTGCACGGCGCATGCACGGAGCGGGTGGGGCTGCTGGCGGCCGGCGGCCGCGCTGTCGCTACGGACGTGTTCGCGCTGGTGGCGCCGCCGCACCGCCTGCGCGGGGAGTGCGAATGCGCGCCCGGCTTTGGCGGCGAGCGCTGCGAGCGGCCCGCCGCGCTCGGAGTCGACGGCGGCTGTGGCGAGTGCGGCACGGCCCGTTGCGAACTCGCACCCTCGTCACCCGGCTATCGCTGCTGCGACGGAGACGAATGCCGCACGCCCGCTCCCGTGGCGCATCTTTCCGGAGACGGATACCTTTTGTATCGATTAGAACGCGGCGTGGTCGACGGCGAGCGGCTGCTGGACGACGAACTAACCGTGACGTTTCGATTTCGAACGCGACGGACTCGCGGAACGCTCCTCTACGCCGCCGGACGAGTGGACTACGCGATCCTTGAGGTGTTCGAGGGACATCTCCAATTCCGCATGGAGCTCGGCGCGGGGGAGGCACTGGTGCGTGCAAGTGCGGCCGTGGCAGACGGCGCGTGGCACGAGGCACGGCTGGAGCGGCGCGGCGCCACGGTGCGGCTCACAGTGGACCGACGTACGGCGCACGCGCAGGCGCCGCCGCCCGCCGCCGTGCTGGATGCGCGCGCCGACCGCCTGCTGCTAGGCGCTTCGCTGCAGCGGCACGCGCACGCGCTGGCGCCCGAACAGGTACCTCCAGATCTACTTTTACATAGACTTAAGAATTGCACGTGAGAGTATAATGCAAATCGTTAAGCCTTTAAAAGATTCTACACTTTCTGAATGACTCGCTCGCTTTTCTATAGATCACTTACGGATTTGACGGATGCGTGTCGGAAATAAAGCTGGGGAACGTCCCGCTGCCTGTGGAAGAGGGCGGCACGTCTAGCGATGGGCGCGCCCAGCTGGTGCGGCGAGTTCGCGCGCGAATTTCTCCGACGTGCCCTGCGTTACCACCGCCCGGGCCCTGCGGCGGCTACCCCTGTCTCAATGGCGGCACGTGTCGCGAGCTACCCGGCCTGCCGGATCTACTGGAGGGCACGGTCGGGCCGGAGACGGACGCGGCGTACGAGTGCACCTGCCACGCACGCTTCTCGGGCCGGCACTGTGAAACCGACACGGACCCGTGCGCGTCGCAGCCATGCCTGCACGGCGGCTACTGCGCGGCGGAGGGTGCGCGGTTCCGCTGCGCTTGCGCGGCGGGGCTGGCGGGCGCGCGCTGCGAGCGCGGCCGCTGGTGCGCGGCCGGCGTGTGTGCGCACGGCGGCGCGTGCGAGGAGGGCGAGTGGGGCCCGTCGTGCCGCTGCCGCGGGTACTACGGTCCGCGCTGCCAGTACGATGTGGACGAGTGTGCCGGCGAGCCCTGCCTCAACGGCGCCACATGCCTCAACGAACCTGGCTCGTTCCGTTGCCTTTGCCCTCCCGACAAAACCGGTGAGCTCCGCCATAAAAAAACTTACAGTTTTATTTGCAACCCGCCAAAATACAAAGCAGTTTATGGGCAGGGTAAAAAATAGAAAAATAAATATAGCAAGGCCACTGTGTTGTAAAAAAACTTAAATATATACAAATAAAATACTAGAATAAATAAAAAGGATGTCTTAGTAAACATACAAAGTTTCATACATTTTGGTTTCGAACTGAAAATTATAGGCGATTTAAACTTTCGGTCTTCTAATTTAGTGACTTTGTACTTTGGTTACTTTACTATTTTTGTTATTATTTTTCTTACTGAATGTCAAATTTTTTACATTATTATGCTATTAATGTCATTATGTCAGTCAGAGTCATAGTTCGTTAATCCTGTAATATGTTTTTTCAAAATATTTTAATCAATCATGCAATAACCACATAATGCGGGAAAGTTCATTCATTCATTACAATAAAACATCAATGTCAGAGAGTTAAAAATCAAAATTAAGACGGTTGCTTGCTCATGAAAATTCATTAAAGTAAATCTCGATTAATCAGCACGATGAGATTGTTGCATATATTTGGTACGTTACAACGAACGGCCTTGAAATGCCTTCTCGTGTTCGAATTATATTTCGACGGGACCGTGTTTGAACGCTCGTCGTAAACGAGTCTCAATTCGATCAAAATCCAATGAACTTTAGTACCATGCATCCTCACAGGAATGAATTGTGGCAACCCGCTATACTCGGACGCGGTAGTGGCGGGCGGCGCGGTGGGAGGGGCGCGCGCGCTGCGCGACGCGTGGCGTTGGGCGTGTGAGGCGCGCTGGCCGCTGGGCGTGGCCGCCGCCGCCGCGCTACTGCTGCTGGCACTGGGCGCATTGCCGCTGCTTCTGCGGCGGCGACGCCGACCTGCGCCGCCCGCAGCGCCGCTCAACAGCGCAATCGACAAGCTGCCGCCGCGCGCCTCCAAGATGTCCAACCTAGAGGCGGTGCGGCGCGAGCGGCCCGCCTCGTGCGCCGACCAGCCGCCGCTCAATAATATAGACACGCTCCGCTCGTACGGCTCGGCCGGCGACGAGCTGGAGGGTATTCCGCCCGATTACTTGCGCAACCTAAATATCGATCCGACCGATCGCAAGCCATGGTCGGAACAGATGCACCTCCATACTTTCGCCGACAACAAGATTTATAATGGTGAGTTTGGGTCGGCGCGCACCCCGTTTCGATCGTTTTGAATGTTAACCATTTTTTTATTTCGTTCGTTCTTTAATAGATTTGAAGGGGTGCAACGTGCGACCGCCGCGCGGCGCATCTCCAGCGGCGGCGCGGCGGGCAGGCGGCGGCGCTACGCTGGGCGGCGACCTTGTGGGTGGCTACCACTGGGACTGCTCGGATTGGTGCGGCGGCGGCGGTGCGTTGCCCGGCATCAGCGAAGTAGCAGGCTCTGAGCGGCCGGACTCGTCCTCGCCGCCTTCCCCGCCTTCGCCGCGATCGCCACGAGCGCCGGCCCTGCGCGCTCGCCCGCAACCTGACACTGACTCCGCACCAGACGACCTTGATCAGCTACGTTTCACCGACGGTGAGCCTTAATGTCACACCACTTTTAAAGAAGTTTAATCGAGATTGGCACTCGATAAAACGACAGTAGAAAGAGAGGAAAGACCTACATCTATAGAACTTAATATGCAAGAGAATGGGATAGAATATTGACCTACTAGTGGTCGCATCCATAACGAATAGTAACGCGGAAACCTTGAGTCCGCAACAATGTCTGTTACTTCATGATATTCTGTACCTATTAATAAAAATATATTTTCTACATTAATAATAATAGAAAAGTTTAATTAGTCATAACTTTTTGAATTGTACTCAATCTTTAAATTATCTATAAAAACTAAAACTATTTATATGACACAAAAGAACGCTATGAATCACCATAAAAACAAAATAAAATAAAATTGCCTTTCTCAATGTTAATCATTAACAAATAGGTATTCTTCAATTATCTTACATATTAACATTACCATTATTTGCAGTGTTGAAAAATTTTAAAATAGGAACTGACCACTTTCAAATGCTCGCAGCATCCTCATACCTGCTGCATCCCGATGAATACTTGCCCGTGGAGGACGACGACACGATACGCGCTCGTTCCCTGCGCGAGCCGGACGCCCACAGTCTCATAACCATGCTAGGTGAGTGGTAGATTTGAGCATGGATACCGAGACAAGCGGGACACTTGAGATATTAAACGGCGCCGATATTGTTACAGAGGAGCGACACTCGCTGCTGGGCGGCGGACGCGGCGGGGCAGACTCGTGCAGCGACTTGTCCGCCAACCTGTGCGAGATAGAAGACTCGGAGGCGGAAGAGGCGGCGGGCGCGCGCCACACGGACGTGTGACGGCGTGGCGCCAGGCGGCCCGCCCGCCGCCTGGCGCCGCGCGGCCTCTAGCCGCCGCCGCGGGCGCTGCCGGCCGCCGCGCTCGCCGTCGTCGCCACGCACCTGTGAACTGACCGAATTTAAGTATGGTTCTCGTTGTCTCTCCTGGTACCTTCGTTTTCGCGACATTAATATATTAACTGTAATAAAGTGATCGAGACGAGCGAATCGTACCCCTCGAAGACCACTCGTCGAAGCCGAAGCGTGACAGGAATCGGCTCGACGGCTACGAAAATGTGATATTAACGATTATCTCGCGTGTGAGTGTGAGCGAACGATTGTTTAGTTTAGTTCACCTTAAGTACATGTAAGATACGTAATGTAGATGTAATAATTTTGTATATAATAGACTAAGCGACTAGGCATATGAGCCGCCGCGAGCAGCCCCGCACTTAATATTGTACATAATATATGTGAGCGTGGTATTTCTGTACATATAAAGGTTTGAACGAGCAAGTTCGCAAAGCGAAGCCAAAGGCACGAACGAGCCGATGTAAACTGTATGGATAAAAACATTCCGTGCTGGCTGCTAGAATGAGTGATGCGAGAGTGCGTGTTGCGTGCGAGCGGGGGCGCTCCGTATTATTAAATTACAATGGTGCTCCGACTATAGTTTCATATCATAACTTTAAACTGTGCATTTACGAGCTGTTCTCCTTGTAGGCTAGCGAATAGACTAAGGCATCTATTTTTATATGTGTACGGTTGAGGGCGCGAGTGAGCGCGGGCAGCACTCCCATGCGTCGATGAATTGGTTCACGACTATTGTGCGGAGATAATTTATTTAACGATTGCTATATAAGTTTTGACAAGACTAATAAAGTGAATATGAGAGTACATAACCTGTGTTTGATTTCCTAACTGTTGAAATATAAAACAATTTTATTTATTTATGTAATTACTTGAAAACTAGGAATACCAAAGGGAAAATAATTTCCCTTTTGACTTTAAATTACGAGTGGAATAAGTTATATTGAGTAAGTTAATGTGAATTAATGGTTCAGAGTGAGTCAGGTTAGATTGCGTTAATTTGGATTAGATTAAATTATGTGACACTTAGGAAAATACTTCATAGTTTAGCTAATAGGCATAATACTACTTAAGCGATTTCGCTACATACGAATCCTGACGACTATGAAGGAGTGCCAGCAAAGAAACACCATGAATTTCTTATCAAGTGATGTATTTACGCGTTACTAAATCTAGTTACAAATCTAAATACACATCACTTTTATTTAAACTACGTGAGCGCGTCGGCATGACAGTCTTGTGTGTGTGCTTTTTGGTTGCGTTCGGAAACGCCTCCAAAATCGGTTGCGTTCGGAAACGCCACACTACTATTAGATGCCTCAGTAATTGTCAGAAAAGTTAGCGTCACATTGACTTTGGGTTAGATATGTTACATTGACATTAGATTAATACATCTTGGTTAGATCAGATGAGCATTCGCGTTCACTTCTCTTATAAAATCCGCACATTACCAAATCATACCTCGAAAACATGGGCTATACAAAACGAACAAAGCACGTGAACGAAATAAAAAACAATCTCTAACACCTGGAAGGCAGGTGGTCAATTACTGTACTACGCTTCAAATTCAGAATGCCTCGGTTGATAAGAGTAAAAAAGCCCGTCAAACGAAGAGTAAAAAAGCCCGTCATATTCATGGAAGAGACGACCTGCTATTAAACGCCTAAATGCAGTGATTGGTAAAGATTGCATCCCAATCGAAAAGAGTGAGCATAAGTAATTTTTTCTGTCGAAGGAAAATACCTCTAAATAGCCAGTTTATTAAATGTAGTTTTCGCTAAAGACTTCTACTCAAGTACAGGAAATCCATACAGCAGTATTAGGTATTTCATTTTATTAATTATACAAAAATCTTTATAATCTTGACTTTAATAATTTTATAACATACTAGCACACACTCACGCACGCACGCACACACACACACATACCAATTTTCATAATAATCGGTACAGTAGTTTTTAAGTTCATACAGACAAACATTCATTTTTATATATAACATATATTCCTACTTTCATTACGCCTCATCATACCTATGCATGTATATCAATCTATATCCGCATTATACACGTAATGATAAACCAAATGAAAATTTTACTATTTTAATACATAATATTTATATAATATATTATATCTCTACATAATATAAAACAAAGTCGCTTTCTTTGTCCCTATGTCCCTTTGTATGCTTAAATCTTTAAAACTACGCAACGGATTTTGATGTGGGTTTTTTTAATAGATAGAGTGATTCAAGAGGAAGGTT
>DWDT01003669.1:0-12021 GCA_018245595.1 Microceris scylla | reverse complement strand
CTGGTGAAACGTGGGAGTGTTCTGCATTCCTCTGACTACCTCTTCGGGGATTACAGGCGTGAAGTTACCTTTTTTTACGTTTTCATGATAATAGTGCCTAGCTATAAAGTAATCATATCGAGGTGACTACTTGACGTCTGCGGGTTATACGTAAACGGATGTACTACAAACCTTCGTCATACGCAACTGCTGAGAGAAACAACCGCGGAACAAAAATAGATGTCAGCACGTGTATCGACAATAATTAATCGCATTCGTACGTATACATTACGCAACACGTTGCTGACCGGCGCCGCGTGGTGCGGACGTCGGGCCGGTCACGACACCGCGACGGGCAAGACAAACCAATACTAATGACGGGAGAACTAATTGGAATTACCAATTTAATTGTTTGTCTTGGGATTTGTTTACAAAGGCTTACGAATAATGATAGCTTACTTTCATCAACAACCTCTTACGGTTTTACTGTTGGACAGAATGAAAAATATTAAAGTCGTGTGTCATATTTTATCCTGGACGGGAATCGACCCACAAACTCACAGCTCAGCAATAAGGTTCACAAATCAAAACGAACACCTTGGTCAGTTTATTTACGTAGCTTCAAACCATGCCATCAACCAAACCATCTCGAAATCATCGCCGCAAATCTAAGGCTTGATTCTTAAAGGAAGCAAATTTCGATTTCAGACTACTATAGCTAAGAGCAATTTATTTTTTACGATGCTATATGATGATCCTCAGTACATACAGTAAGCGGCACAGGTAGCGCAAAAAACTGCGCAGTGGCATATGGAAAACGAAACTAAAATTTGCAGCGACCACTTGGTTGGTTGTACCTCATTGTGTTGACACCTATGGTAACTTTTTGTTACCAAGAATTACAATGAGGTAATGTGTTCCATGTAAAAAGTCGCACGAGCACAAACTTTTTGTTGACTGTGTTGATTTTGATCGAATGTTAAAAATAAACGCTTTAAATAACACAACGTATACACGTATTTAACTATATATTTTGTATATAGGTATACTTAGTTAAAGAGATATCGGTTGAAGTGACCTTGGCATTTTGTATGATAAAAACAATGCAATTAAATAGACACTGACAAATATGAAAAATCAAGAAATCGATGCGTTATAATGTGCGTTATTTATAACATTAATGAAATGTTAACATAATATTATATATGTCGTGATTATCTTAATGACCGTCACGAAGTGTTGACGTATGATATTATGCCATGGTTATTTCAAAATCGGTCATTAATTTAATCTCACATCGACGATTTGTAATACAATCAAGTGACGGGGTTCAACATCAGTTGTGTTAAACAAATGTTGTGACGTGAAAACACTTTCAAAAAATATATTATTAATATCTGTTGGTATTGTATATTGATATAAAATATATCTCGTATTTTGTTACCGATTTTTTTACTTTAATTAATCGTTTAAAATTAATCGATTAGTAACAAATTTAAATTCCACATAGCTGAATGCTTAGTGATAAGGCCAGTAAATAAATTAAATTTGTGCAGGTTTCTTCACAATGTTTTCCTTGACTGTTACAGGAAATAATATTCAGTCTAAAGGCGCACATTTTTTCTAAACAGGTCCGCGTCAAGATTTACATCGAGAATACCCCGAATGGGAAACTAAATTCTGAACAACGGCACTTGTATATCACTGGTTCTAACGCTTCAATAACCACAATAAGATTAATGCCACCATACAACCACTTGACCTTCGCAACACAATTCCACATGCGCCCTAATTACCCACAAAGTTTGTATTGTTATGTAAATCCCGGTCTGATATAATTTGTACGTGCGTCTGTAGCGACTTGCGCTTTCTAATAATACTTTCACAGCTATTGTCATAGTTACGTAACCGCCGAACGGACCCGGCCGTCCCAAACGATACGATTCTTGTCAAACATCTGCTTATTGACAATGACCGCTATATTCCATCCTATAGTATTGAACTTACATTAAAACTAATAATTTTAATCTTCTAGTTCTCAAGGTGTCCAAACGTAATATAGCATTCCTATAGAAGATACTGATACAAGAAGATTTTCCAAGTTGTGTATGTGGTACATGTTATGTTTGTATTATATAATAGGCTCATGTGTAGCTGCGATCCTGGCTTTAAAGTGTTTTATGTTACATGTGCCCGGAAAAAAAATACGGAATTAAATGTTTACATACATATATACATAGATATAGCACACGAAATCAAAATATTCTTGTTTATTGAAATTATTTTTAGAAATAGGAAAACAAGGAAAAAACGGACATTTGGTTTTAAGGGTTTATTAAGGCTCTCAAGTCCTCCGGCCCTCCAGCCCGGTGGGATGATGATCTGCGAAAGGCTGCAGGCAGATGCTGGATGCGACAAGCCGAGCACAGGGCGCTATGGCGCTCATTGGGGGAGGCCTATGTCCAGCAGTGGACTGAGATAGGCTGATGATGATGATGATGATGAAGGCTCTCAAAGACCAGGGTGATATTCATATGATACCAATAACGTTTGCAACAGATTTATGTTAGATAGTGTGTACATATTTATATATACATATGTTTACATGACAGAAGGTCAACGCAAAAAATATTCGGGCGTTTAGAAAGTTGGACGGCAAGTTCTAAATACTACTGTCGCTGTTTACTTCCGAGGAGGAAACAATCAGGTTATATAAATATTTCCTTACACGAGACCTTTTGCTGTTTTATAACCGAAAACAGCCAAAAACATAGAAACAAAATATCGGTCTTATTATTATTATTATTACATCCTTACACCAGATTCGCACTAGGAATACCTTACGGGGTAGGCAGAGAGCAACGAGTGCCAAATATTTCTATCCCTAAAGACCCAACGTGCGCCTTCTATGTAGGTACATCACTCTCTTTACATAGTTACGCCGGCATGAGTACTTGTCTAGTTCTATGAGACGTATATTTGTACAAAGTATCTCACTAACCCATTATTGGTTACACGAATTCTCAATTTGCGAACAAGAAAGCTTAACACGTGAGCGCTTGGCTCGAGTGACGTCACCACAATTGAACTGAAGGTATTTTTAGAATCACTCATTGTATCTCCTCCGCATGACGAATGGTTACTCGAAGTGAGAATGTTTTTTTTTGTAGAACCAATCGCTTTATTACGTTCGGTTGGCACTTTTGAATTTGATTTTGCCGCAACGTGTAGCACCCGAGATACGTTTACCGATTTTTTTAATCAGCTTTGTTATGTAGTAATAAATATTATTAATTAAAAATATTGTGTTAAATTTTTTTAAATTAAAATAATTGAACATTCCATGGGATTTTTAATATTCTATTAAAATACTTTACTAAATTGATTGCTTTTTCAAATATTTTTCGGCTCTATGTCACATGTCTAGTTTCCAGCTATAGTGACACGTACATACATATAACATGAGAGGTGAAAGGTGACAATGTTCTACACTCCTCTACATACGTCTACGGAGATACACAGACATTACGTTATCTTGTGTAATTATGTTTTGTCCATTTATTTACCTATGACAGAGTATTTTGTTAATAACAATAACTCAATTTAAACTACATCCCACAATATAAGGAGTTTTTCATACATAGAAAATATACTTTCACTGCGCACTGTACCAATTACGTCACACCACTAGGTCCCGTCAAGATGCCATAACTTTATCTGGAGCTGTCAACAGAGCTGTCACCGTTACGCATGTCCACCGAACTGTCAGGATATATTGGTGTAAGAGAGTATTACGTTTTTTTGTGATCTTTCTCACTAATCTTTTATATTTGTGCGCTCAGTAACCAGAATATTTTTCATAACAATTATTATCAATTAAAAGACTGTGGTTTCTTTTTGAGTAGTCTTTGGCTTGTGCAGTATTTTTTTATTAAAATTATTATTAGAACATGATACTTTATAATTGTGATACGAGTAATTTAGAATACTACAGATGCCTCTGTTGGCACAAAATTCATCATCATCATCATCATCAGCCGATCTCAGTCCACTGCTGGACATAGGCCTCTTCCAATGAGCGCCAGCGCGCCCTGTCCTTAATTGTCACAAAATTAATGTTTATTTTTAATGTTTCTGATTCTTTTGCAGTAATGTAAAAACCTTCGATTTTAACGCATAAAACAAAACTTTGACAATTTTTAATACCTTAGAAACGTATGCTGTCGCCAACAATTTTTTGTTTTAGCCAATGTCGGTTGTCATCGAAATGCGACCACCAAAAAGCAACAAAAACATTTTCTCTGCACAATTTTAAATTTAATTATATGCAATTTCCTGATTCCTATTACCAGATGTCTGTATCTAAGCACTGATGTTAACAACCAAGACTAATTAGTGTACTAATTGTAATTAGTACTATCAAACACGTTTAAGCAGTACATACGCACGGATTTCCCACGCTCGAACGTACACAAAGGGAAGTGTTGCGCACAACAATTAGCATTCGAGCAGAGCGGTATTAATTATGGTTACCGTAGTATAATCATTTCAGGCCGCCGTGTTAAGTATACCCGTTACACGTATATCAATTGGCCGTTTAACTACTGCTATTTTGTTTATACTGTGGATTTTTCAAACGGTTGAGCATCGCATCTGATGTTGAGTGCAGGTTTTATAAGTACATATTAATATTAGTATTGTTTTTTTGGCATACATAATTTATTCTGTAGGAATTCCAAATGTCACTTGTTATAAAAATGATTGAAGAGTGCTAATTGAAAAACATTTAATTAATATTTTTTTTTTAAAACTCGGATAAACGAACGAAATTATAAAAGAAGAATGAAATATGTAATATAAAAATAATTTGTAATTTACAATAAGTAGAACTCAGCAGAGAATGGCGCTGCTAACAACTTATTGATTAATTTAAAGATTATAAAAATAATAGTCATAATAAATAGTTCAATTAAACCTATTACAACGATAACTGGGCTTGCGTTAAATAACAAATAACAGAAGCAAAATATTTTAAATATTATTAAAACAAAAATTAATGTCCAAAACATCTTCATAGCGAGTTACGACACTTAAGGGCAATGACTCTACATATGTATATCTGTTTTAAAATACCTATTCCTAAAGATACACGGCTACTATACATATTTCAGTTTATAATATTTTGTCGAGCATCACACCGCCAAACGAATCATGTTTTTGCTCTGTGCCCTGTAAACTATGTTTGTGATTAAGCTCCATACGCACAATACCGATATAATTTTCGTAGTTTTCATTTCATACTATCCAATATATAATATTTGTTAAACATCTATAAAAGTATTTTAATATGATCTGTGTCTCCGAGATAAAACAATCATTGAATCATTTCGAAAACTGTCACGCTCTTCCATTCATCATCATTCTACCGTTGCATACAAGTCCTTTTCACAAAATAAAAGATAACTAGATTAGTTTAACGTAGTTATTTTATCTTATTTATTCACTCTATTGTATTGTATCTCTATTGTTTTACACAATAGACGAAATTTATCTATGTTAAGACTTTCTATAAAATACATTAAAGCAGAAAAGACCTATTCAGTAAATCAATAAATCAAATCGTTTCGAAACATCGAAGTCTGCATCTGTACCCGGAGTATGGCAAAACGCTCACCGCTCATTCCATTGTGGGACGTAAACGTCACTGCTGACAAGTGGGAGTGTACTACACTCGTCTACCTACCTCTTAGGGCATTACAGGCGAGATTTTACGTAAAAAATTCACCATAACCATACCGATGGTATTTGACTCCATTGATGATGATAAAATATGCTTCTAGAATGTACAATAGACACAGCTAGTGCACATACGGCCTTTTAAAATCTGTGTCACAGGAGTTGAGTGAAACTCGTTATGTCATTGTATTATACGGCTAATAAAACCTACTTGTTTGTGACTAGGATCCTAAAGACGAAACGCATTATGAATTTAACTTTATACGTAACTATGTAACGCTTAGTCATTTAGAACACAAGCTGCCATTCTGGGAGTTCTTGGTTCGAATCCGCTGCGCATCTCTCTCTTGAAAAAAGATGGTCGCTTTGAAGATTAATTAACAGTTGCTGTAAGAGTGAAGGAAAAAATTGGAAGAACACCTATACGTTCATAAATTCTCCTTAATTTTCTTTAAAGCATGTGAAGTCTGCCAACCTCCCTGTTACCAGTGTGTCAAAATGTGACGTCAATACCTCTAAGTCTAAAAGCAATAAGGTTGGAACGGTAAAGGCTAGACGGTAATATTCAAATTTTTGTCTTGTGCACCACCCACACACTTTATTTTCCAGAATTAATCTCCAGCAACTTTTATCTCTTCCCCCGATTAAAATTTAGCCTGTGTCCAGCAGTGGACGGGAATAGGCTGATGATGATGATGATGATGATGATGACGGGGTTAAGAAATTATAAGAAGAGAACGAAAAGATGGCTGCTGCAGACGCGTTTGGGCGAGCAAAGTAGACTTTTAATATGGAATTTCATCAACCTCGGTCATCCAAAGGTATTTTTGGTAACTTACCATTTATCAGCCTGCCAAGTTAAAAAAGTATTTTGTTAACTAAGTAATCTATAAACCTGTAACGCAATAGTAGACCAGTTTATAAAGTAGAAACTCTCAGTTTAGGAAACCAGTTCAGTCAATTATGTGCGAATAACTTTTACTTTTAGTTATTAAATATGTAGAGATTCAAGAGTATTCCGATTGCTTAGAGAAAATTCGGGTATGGACTACTTATATCTAGCAGTAGAGTTCAAAAGGCTGATAAATGGATTTATAGATGAATTAGTAATAATATTCGCCCTTCCCAATGGTGGATATGTTCCCCAACGCTAAATTTAAGTAAAATTCAGCTTGTAAACTCTACACACATGGGAAGGCTTACAATCGGAATAGCAGAAGAAAATTGAGAAAACATTTTTTAAACATCGATGACCGACCTGTCCGTGAACAAAGAAACACATGACAAGGTGTAAAGCGCTCGGCCTAATTAAAAATATTACTGCCAATGATATGTAGAGTCCCAGTTAATAATTCATTTTATCTCTACTCGTATGTATTTTATTACGCAAAATAAATCTTACATTAATTAGACATAAATAAACATAAATATCCATAGGCAAAAGCAACGTCAACCATAAACTAAATGACATCTGTCACTTTGCTAAATGTCATAAAAAAAATATTTAAAACTATTGTAAGGTCCATGGGACATCAAAGGACAATTTGTAAAAGGTATCTTGACACTATTATTAATTTAGAATAAGTGGAAAAATTCCCTTTCCTTAGCGATTAAATTGAAAACTACAATCTTAACGAGTTTTTTAAAATAGATCCATATAAAAAAATAATTCCAAAGCAACTTGCCGAGTATAACTAAACCAGATTGCCGCTTACTTTTATCGCGTCGATAGATCAAGTCAAGGTTCCGTAGATCGTTGGCATAAATGTTGGCAAGAGACATTATTTTGTGAGACGTAAAAATGCAACGGCTGTAGCGAGCGTCTTGTTATCTTTGTATCGGTAATGAGTTATTCGTGAACAGAAAGTCTTTTAGAACGATAAAAGGTTTTGTTTTGTTTTGTTTTTTTTGACGCTCAGTTCACATGTTGCATTCGATTAGTCCAAGGCTAACGACTAACTATAATGCTGCGTACAGATTAAGGCGAATTGTTATTAGTATTGACACTCATTGTTCTATTCTACGCGCTTGTTCTTCGACCCTCCCCCCTCTCCCACCACTATCCACTCATTTGCAACGTTTTGTTTCATCCCTGTATTACCCACATTATACATTTGCACTCGCTTTTCATACATATTAAAGTGACAGTTATTTTTTTTTTCCTTTTCCGCGCTGTTCGAATTATTTTCTACATGTATTCCATAATTTTGCAGTGACCTTAAAAGCCAAAAGCAAACTTTGCCCTACAAATGTAATGTTATGTAGATATGATGCACAAGGGCTCTGAATAGAATTAGTAGAATGTCACAAAATCAGTATTAAGTACGTCTTTATTCGGTAGCACCGTAAATAGTCTCATACAATCAAGGTACTAATACACTGAGTGTGAAAAGACAGCATAAAAAGCCTTGTATCATACGTTATCATTATATACTATTAATAGAATAGTTTAAAGACTAAAGTAGAGGTAGGCATTCCTCTGCCTACCTCTTCGGGGATTATAGCCGTGAAATTACGTTTTAAAATAGTTTAAAAATTAAGAATAGTGTTCTATTTTGATTAATAAAACTTAACACAAAACATCTTTGTTTGTTTACAAATCTAGATTTTAATTATATAACGTTACTTAACATTAGTGCAACAATTAAAGCTATAATAAATGTATCAAATACATGTTATATAAATATATTTGTAATAAAAAATTAGGAAATATTATTTGAAAACCTCGCTCTGAAAGTTCATTGTATTGTTGGGAAATGCACTGATTACGATACATTATCTGAGACATTAAGACAGTTTACACTGGTACCATCGTCATCGTCACTTTTATCCTTCCATTGTTCGACATATTTCTTCTCAGAATGAAAAGGGTTAAGGCCATACATAGTACATGACACGCTAAACAACAATATTTTTCTTGACACTCATATAATTTTTTAATGAGATGATTATACATACTTTTTAAGAGAACTGTAAACTAAGTATTTCTCGTTAAACGTCTTTATTTTTATGCAATGGCCGAATTTCATTTAGACTTATCCA
Source organism: Microceris scylla (assembly GCA_018245595.1). NCBI lineage: Eukaryota > Metazoa > Arthropoda > Insecta > Lepidoptera > Hesperiidae > Microceris > Microceris scylla. The sequence continues at coordinate 3,264 of DWDT01003669.1, read as the reverse complement.
AAAACCGAATCAGAAATAGAATATTAAGGATGTACTATAATAAAAAACCGATTTCTATCTTGTATTAATAATTTCGTAAATCAGTTTCTATATTGTTATATTATAACTGAAAACATTTTTCAATATTAGGCAGAAAAATAATAATATATATATTTGCATTAACAGAATTCAAAACGACGTTTTTTTTACAGAGGCTTGTTGTCGATGACTTAGGGCACATCACTATGGTTGTTCGGAAGAGGCCAATGTCATTTATTCCCAATATTAAAATGTTAAAATAGGGTCAAACTTCATCATAACAGAGCTAGCAAGAGTCAGTATTAAGACAGACCGACGTTACGATACATGCTTAAAAATCAAGACCACGAATTTTGCATAAAATAAACACATTAGTTTATTTTTATGTCGCTTATGCAATCGTTGTGAATTTTCGGCGCGTATATTGTTTCGGAGGATTTCATAAACGTATGCGGTTTTTGGATCAAATGTTATGCGACTTTATAAGGGTAATATGTAATTTCAAAACTTTATATTGCAATCGTGTAAGTACATCGTAGATCAATTTTCCACCGCTCAATAGAACCTATTAGCAATTAGTTTAGCAATATGACGCAAATGGATGGTTTCAACAATAAGTGTCAATGTGAATTATTTTAATATCAATGTTAATAATACCAGGAGCGCAACAGTGATACTAATTTTACCATAATACATTAAATTTTATATTTGAATGTCATTGAGGCATTTATGTCAAAGAATGTACTTCTATTATATAAACAGCTAGTGACTGACATTGGCCATAAAAATTATGTATTATTTTCCTTGTTTGCACAACCCGCACTTGGCCAGCGTGGCAAACTATGGTCTTAACCCTCTCAATATGAGAGGAGATCCAAATTCCAACAGTGAAATGATAAATGATTTTAATTTTTTTATTTTTCTTAATTTAATATATTCGCTACACATATAACATATAGGTAATTATGTAGATTTTACCTATGCCAAATCTCACACTAATTCGTCCACGCAATTTTGTTAAAATAGGATACAAATATTATTCTTCAATTGTTATATGCTGATAGCTATGGTGACGCTACTCGCGATTCAGTTACATTCTGAAACATCAGATTGAAAATCAATGAACTGCATCGACGAACTGAAAATAATGCTGCGAGATATTCGTAGGAGTATATCACAGCATTAAACTTTAAGCAAAACATAAGTAATATGAACATTTGAAATATTAACATTTTCATAGACCTTACTTTTGCATTTATAATCAAAAATTCATTCCAAACATTGCACAATGCAGGCACACCTTGTTACGCTACCCAAGCCTACAGTCAGTAAGCTAAGTGGTTTAATATCGTCGAGGAGTCGTGCACTTGCAATTCAGTACTTATAAATATTGATAACATTTAAATCTACTCTCGTAGTGAACAGTAAATGTCAATGTCCTTAATAAATTAAGAGGTAATTAAAGTTGGCTCATTATGGAGTCGATTGGATCACGTGTGATCAGCTCCCATGACCTACATACGATCGTTCAGCCAACAATCTATTAGTGACCTTAGGAATTTTGGTGAACTGAATAGTAACAACCTTATTCTGACATCTTAAACAAAAGTAAAACAAACAAGCTAAACAGATTATATAAAGATACCAACAATATATTTAAAAATAAAGTTCGAACCACACTTGGTAAGTTTTAAGCCACATTCGATTATTATTAAATATTTTGAGCCACACAAAATTTATACAATTATCTATTAATTTCAAAAAGCCCTTTTGTAATGTTATGTAAATACTTTCTACTTTTTAAAGTATTTTATTAAATTTTGATAAGAGTGACTGAAAAGGTGATTATAAATAGAAATTACATAAAAAAGTTTTTAATTAATTTACTACCATCCCAAGTTATAATTTAAATAACTTATTTGAATGCTTGTAATGCTGACACTTAATAAATCTCCTATAATTAGCTCAAAAGCGATTATTATTACGCGTTCTTTCAGTTACTTCATCTAACGAATCTACATCGTCTATATATACATATACTTTCGGTGCACACGTACAGAATATTTCCTGAATTATTTTACATATATATATGTATACATTGATAAACAAGTGTACATACAACTTCGTACATTTGGCTGTATCGTGGCTTATAAAAACGAAACGTAAAACGAAATATTTAAAAATGTCTAAGCAATAAAACTGGATACGCAGGAAATGAAATGTTTACAGAAGGGAGTTTTTCGAAACGTTACGTTGTAATAGAATTCACGCGTCATCTAAATTACTGTTTCAAGATTCCAATGCATGGCATTTTTTTGTTTTATATTAACAGTCTTCAAACTAAGTTTATGTAAAACAAATCAAATATGTAACAATTGTTGTCTTTACCTAATCCCTCGCATTGCCCATTTCATATCATTTTTTGATTATTACTCTGAATATATTTTCACGTGAGATCCTTTACGGGGCATACAGAGAGCATCAAGTGTAAAGTTTCTATACCCTTGCAAACTTGACGTTGTATTTACAGACTGTATATTCTCTTCCCTTCATACACGTACATAAGTCGTTTTCGAAGACTTTAGACCATCAGCCAACCGTACATATGTACCTATGTATATTCTTTGTTTACACATTGTTTTTTTAATGTATTTGTTTTTAAAAATAGCCTTTCAAATGCGTCTCATCGAATGTTACTATTACTGACAATGATCACGTGGTAGCTTGACCGTGGCTTATATCTAAACGAGAATACGAGTCTGTCTGGACTTGAAGTTACTATATCAACAAGGTGAAAAACCACGTGATACTGTTATGTACTTATAACTATTTTATTATAGTTGTTATTATACCAACAGACCTAAGACCGATAACCGACCAACCGACAGGCCGAAGCGGTGTATTTTAGTTAGTTACGCCTACTTAGTTCGTTTAGATAACTAAAGTAACTAAACAAACTAAACTAGTAATTATATTACATATAGTTGCTATCATTATATGATCACGCCAGTTCATTAGGGGTAGGTAGGGAGCACCGAGTACCCAATATTGAATATTTTAAAACTAGCAAGGTCATTGACATGTGCATATTGAAAAAAATACGGACACCCATACCGTATTATTGACAAGTAAGTTTACAATAACAATTACAATAGCTTTACAGTTTCTATGACGGCCTGTCGGTGCTTGACATACGCGGCTTGCGACTGCGGCATGCGGCTTACGTCTACTTCTGTTTCCTAGTAC
>DWDT01003668.1:0-12021 GCA_018245595.1 Microceris scylla | reverse complement strand
CGCACCTCCAGCACAACATGAGCCACCATGCTATTAATCAACCGATCAACAACCACCAAATGAATCACCAGCACCAGAGAAATTCACCTCGTCCACTTGAAAGGGAGCTGAAAGTGAGTTGTTGCCGTTGTCAGTATTTACCAACGTATAATACAGATTGGAATGAATATTTTATATAACTTGTATGATCTTAGATTATAATCATACAATCGATAATCTTCTACTCGTACTTATTGTAATTAAAGTTATGAAATAAAAAGGTTATTTTGAAAAAAAAATTAACGATACCATTTGAAAGTGAGGTTATATTATAATTCATGTAGAATAAACATTATTACTTCGCACATTATTTCCATTTCCGTTTATTTTAATTCCGTGTTTGAATATAGAACGTATATTTTGAATGAACGGATAATATTACGCTCTATTATGAAGGATTAAAATACATATATAGATAAACATTTTTGTAAAGTTCCTTTGTCCATTGGTATTTAATATGTATTCAGATCTAAATTATTGTCAAATTATCGAATAAGAAAACAAGTCTAACAACGCATACGCATTTTCTAAAACAATATCCAAAACATAGCACTGATTTCGTTGCTTCGTTGACAATCGGCCACACCTCGATAATGTTTTTGGTGTCGCTTAATCGTGCGTTAAATCGATTTTAATGAAATTGATAAAGATTAAAAAATTAAGATCCCTATCAATTCGATCTGTTTGATATCAAATAGTAATTTCATTATTAAACATGAATAATACATATTGATAACATGGCGAATTATCGGTATCGCGGCATAACAAGAATTCAATGTTAATTTTGTATTTCCTAAGTTTCTCTCCGTTCTAAACGACGTGGGCTTAGAAAAAAACCTTTTAGTAAATCTAGAAATTGTGTATTTTATTTGGATTTCTCTGACTTAACTAACCTACTTGAAGTCTTAATATTAAATTGAAAAAATACCTTTATTTTTATAGGTTTTGTTAAATCACAGAGTATTTTCAATCCAAATCTAACTAATGGATTATACAATCAAGGTTTGTTAGTTGCCTTGTGTAAGTGAATTTTTCGTCGAACCAGTGTATTAATGTGAAGTATGTTTCAGGTTCGGGATGACTTCGAATCACTCAAGACTTCGCTCCATCCTCACCTGTCGTCGTTAGCGTCGCTGGCGCAGGGGGCTCCACTGTCGACCCCGAGCAGTGTCTTCGCACTGGCAGGAGGAGGAGCATCGGGAGGCTTTCCTTACGCCCCTCCAGCATTCCTAGCCCCTGCTCCTCCTCCACCAGCCCAGCCGGCAGGCTCTGCGTCGTCATCCTCTTCGGAAGGCAGCGCAGCCGGTTGGAGCTTCGAAGAGCAGTATAAACAAGTCCGCCAGGTAAGTGTTATTACTTTATTTCTCTCACAGAGACCGACGTAATTCGATTTTTATCTCGCCGCAAATATCACGATATTAGCTCTAAATATCAGTTAAATATTGCAGGAACTTTCCGGCAATTCAAGTTTATTCATTTTTTAAATAGAACACTTGAGCACTAGACATAGACAGGTCACAAAACTCGTAAATGTTTACGCAGTAACAACATAATGGTCGCAAATCGAACTGTTAACCCTCTTCCGACCCCCTCATAATTTATTCACATCTGCTTTACATTAAGTCCGCTTGTACCCAATAAAAAGCTGTCTTTATTCGCTGTTTATTGGCGGGCAACCCGTTCTTCCTTTGTTACATATTACATTTGTGTGAAGGGATTGCTAAACTAGCGAGGGGTCATTTAGACCCGCTTTTAGGGAATAATAATCTGTCATTCGCGTTTCCCTCCCGAAGTTTAGCGGGTAGATTGCGAATGACATCGTGTTCAGAACTGTTTCAGGTTTTAATGTTAAATGGTTTTCTATGATCTTGTTACTCGTATCATTGTGATATTAAGCAAAAAAAACCTCGTAGATATCATACATATGTTTTTTCTTATATTAAGTGACACAATTTATTAACACACTTCGATATACTCCGAAATTATTTTCACTGTGTACAATTATTGTACTTCATGATCATGATCTTCATCATCATCGGCCTATCTCAGTCAGTTGCTGGACATAGGCTTCCCCCAATGAGCGCCATCGCGCCGTCTACTCAGCTAGTCGCATTCAGCATCTGCCTGCAGCCTTTCGCAGATCGTCATCCATTACATAAGTCAAAAATATTTTATTAAAACGTAAATGTATTTATAATAATGGTAAAACAGAAACAAGAATAAAATTTGTAAAAAGTTTCTTCTCAAAAGTCGCTATTACTTATCTTTATTTGCATGATATATACTTTAAAAAAAATATTTTTGCAATTTTCGTATCATTGCATTCTTTAATCAAATCATTCAGACAAAACCTTCAACCTTTAACCAAGAGATAAGTTAGGATTGCAATAAAGATAAAGCGTACTTTTTACTTACCAAGTATCCCATTTTCACAAAACACGAGCGAAACTGTACTTAGCAAGTTTGATAAAACTGCATCCTTTTAATTAATACGCCTCAATATTATATTAACATAAGTTTATTGATGTTTACATTTCTTTCATTCATTGCGTCAAACCATTTCCTTGTACACATTCTTATACTAAATGAAAAGAAGATTGGGTGTTCTTTCATTCTTTCATACATCACGTTCTGTGGTGAAGTGACGTTAACAAGCTGTTGAATTTCGTACGAAAGAAAGGTATAAAATTATCGTCCTTGACTGATCACGCGCGGTCTCTCGTTAACCGATGGTTAAACGATGTTTTATTTGGTATAATTCATCTCGTTGTGTGAAAACGTCTGTTTACTTTTGTTAAGGTTTCCTTATGTTTTCATAATACTTTGGAGGTAGTATTTCATGTATTATTATACAGCGACAGGTTACTTAATTATATAAAGACATTTTATTCGAATTAAAATGTGTTTACTTGATACATATTACGGTTTAGATAATTAGTAGCTAAGTGTAAGGAATAACAAGAAACACGCTAGCTACTGGTGAAATATCAAAACCTACCAAAATCATTTATTTGCACAAATATAGGTAGTTAAAGTTGCACTGTGACTATTCCACAACAATTAAAAAAATGCTTTATAAGCCATGCTACTTGTGTTTAAAATAAAACATTAGACTTAAATAGAGTTTAGTGTAATACTGGAATTATGATATAAGTAAGTGTATGATATTTGGTTTTTAACTGGTATTTGGGTATAAAAAAATAGCTTTAGTTAATAATTGTAGTACCTACGTAATTTTAATCAAGTTTTTCTCTCAAAATAAAATTCCCTAATTTTCTATTCTGCACTTCTGTAGCCCTATTACTTGCTTCTAGGCTGTGATCAGGGGCGAGGAATTCATGTCTAGTTAATTCTTATAATGGTGGTTCTATTGATAACATTCCAATCCAGTTTCTCATGGGTCAGATATGTCCTTGGACTGGCCACTTCACATTAAATGTAGAATCCTGGCAACAATACGTCTTTATTTATAATTTGGATTGTTCGTGCGATTTTCGTTTACCAAATATTTGTTATGAATACAATAATTCAATACTGGCAATTATTTTAAACACATCGCATTGTGAACACAGTTTTTGATCACACAATGTGAGCACTGTTCGCCTTCAAACGATTACCTCGATCGGGACGCGTGCTTACAATATTTCAAGTATCGTTAATTTGGGAAACAAAGCGATTGTTTAAGTTTTAATACGTTTATTAAGCGTTTCGCGTGTTTCTCTGTTGCCATAAGGCGTAGGTCACGCGTTCATTGTGGCCGTGGCTTCACAAAGCGCACTTTAGTGCCTCCTACACCTTGCAATTTGTTCGATAACTCTGACACAAAGGAAAGTAAGATGTGGAGCGTAAAACTATATTGTCGAGGTGTGAATATCGACTTCAATTACGTAGTTGCAGCTTTGTTACCTTATTGTAGTTCGATGTATGCATGTTGCAAGGTCTGTTGGTCTGTTTGTACTCGTTCATAGCTTAAAATTTGTAATGTGATGGATAATTCCATTTATTGGTTTTTTTTTTTCAACCCATTACAATTCCACTGTTGGAATACGGGTCTCCTTATCTTATTAAGAGGGTTAAGGCCATTATTGGTTAATGAATAAAAATTATTCATGGGTATGAATAGTACACCTACAATCGTTCATGACGAATGGAATTATATCGGGTCCGTAAGTACATACCTATATAGATTTTTGGCATTTCCTGTTCTTTGTCTAGCTCGAACGGAACTAATAGGATCATATAACTATAGTAATGATTATTATTATAGAAAAACAATATTTATTTTAAACAATTCATCTTTACACTTTAGGTTTTTGTTACTTAACAAATATATAAATAAACCAATAAGATTTTTGTGTTTCATATATTGTATGAGGCGTTGTGTTCTGCGATTCTCAACCTGTCTAGTCATGTCTAGTGTGGTGATCAGGACAAAAGCTCCTCAGGGTAGGCTTCTCACTAGCAGTGGACTGATATTGGCTATTGATAACGATATAATATAGTGCTCATCTATGAAAATATATCCATGATCATTTGTCAGCTGGTCAAATGTCATAAAATTTCCAGTTATCGAGCAATTTTAACGAACGCACAGACAACCTCTGATCAGTCGATCATCAGTGTTGATGTAGTATTAACAGTAAGCATTGATCAGCATTGTGTTGTTTCGTACCGTTAAATACTTTCTTCAAAAATTGTCTATGGTTGTCATTGTTCGATGATTTTTTTAAACTTACCTACAAATACAGTTTGGATTATACAAAATAGACACGTCCTCCATATAGCAGCAAAATATATATATACATATATACAATCATTGCTAAACATAACTGAAGATTTATCTCATACCTATGCATTATAAAGAAGTTTAAGGGGTTCTGTTGTGAAAAAGATGAAATATTTATCCATAATTCGCAGTAACAAGACAATTTTTAGTTTATAAAGCCGTAATGGATTATTGTTAGGATTTAATGCCGTCACGTAGGGCGCGGGTCGCACGCCGATCGCCCATTTATTAGTCGCATCGCGCCACGCTAGGGGGCGCACTTGTTTATGAGCTACACGTTTGATTTATTTAATTTATCACTTCTCTATTAATAAACCGCACCTTACATTTGTAAGTCGTAAATCTACGGACATATTTGCAATTGCTTACTTACGAGCGTTTTATCATTGAAAAGGAACGTAGCGACGCCATTACCGCACCCCGAGCGCCGTAACTTCGTAATCTCGAAAGTTTAAATGTTTTAAATGCACGTGCGCTATTAGATTCGCCTTCAACCTTTTAAAGTAGGCTCTGGGTGCGTTTGGAAGTAAGAAAAAAAAAAAAAACAAATGCTTTTTATTTTTCAACTGGCAACCCAAACGATTAGCCAAGTGAGCCATCGAGCTGGCATTCGAGTGTTTGGATATTTATTTCGTCTAGACACGTTATCAGTTGGATGCTTTCGATACGTTTATCGGGGTGGAATGTTTTATACACTTGAAATAGCTATACTACTATTTAAAAGTGTACACCGAATGTGGTTATCTTTAGTTTGCGTGATTTTATCTGTAGCTTTATTTCAGAACGAATGTTATAGACAAATTTACATTTTATGTGGATACTATGAATAATATTCGTGCTAGCGATACACACGATACATGTAATTAGATATAATTTGCATTTTCAAATTTGGAATGTTCTATTTGAAATCGTTTTGAATATATTTTTTTATAATTCGATTGAAATAAAAACATATATATATTATTTTTCTGTGCCTGTTATGTCAGTTCATTACCGAGTCGAATTTTCAAATGTAAGTTAATGTACAGTGGGCATGTAATATTACTATCGCTTGTAAACTAATGTCGTCGTAGGTAAAACAATCCATTACGTGCAAGCAATTATCAGCTGAATTGCACAGTGATAAGAACGGTAATAGTGTACGTGTTCGAGATGTTGTAATAGAGAACATTTCCTACTTTAGTACGAACACAATAGGTAGAACAAACAAATTAGTTAAACATTAAAAATCGTTTGAGACTTCCGATGCTAATTGGGGTGTGTTCGTGTCGTTATATATTACGTTTTTTTTTTTGATTTCGATGCGGTCATTATCGTTAAATAGGCGATTTGTCGTCGCAATTAGTCTTAAATGGCTCGTTCATAAATCGCTACGATTATTTTGTATCGGTGTAAAGCGTTTACGTAAATAAATGTAGCTTTTAAAAAACTAGTTTCGAATAGCTACGTGTTGGTACGATATTACATCGTATTCGTTCTGTTTTAATTACTGGATAATTGTATTTAGGTCACCATGGTTTATATTACCTTTGCTGTTATTAATAGATACATAATATGTTTGTGTATACGTGAAGTTACGTTTTGCTTAAGTTTTATACAAATTTATGCTCGTATGTATTTATATAATAGACTAGCTCTGCTTGCGGCTTCGTTCGCATGGAAGTCAAAACTTTTTCTAAAACTAGCCTAAGTAACTCCTTATTACATCAGCTATCTGTCAGTGAAAGTATCGTCAAAATCGGTCCAGCCGTTCCAGAGATTAGCCGGAACAAAAAGACAGACAGACAAACAATGTAAAAAAATGTTATTCTGGTATAAGTACAGTGTATACATACATATCCATTTAGTACAAAGCGGTTATTTTAACATTTGACACAAACACTACAGTGAATGTGTATTTTTAGAAATATGTATTAAATGCATCGCTTTCGTAGTATTTTTATTCAAGTTCACAATATGAATAACTTTTTAAAGTTTGATTTCATACCACGGAATCTCATATACCTAATTCTCGTGTTGAATTGGAAACCATTAGAAACAAAATATATATGTTAGGAGCATTAAGTATTATAAATAAAATGACAATAAACATATGTTTTTCATGTAACGTTTAATACATTCGATTTATTATAGTTTCGCTGTTGCTCAGATGAACATGAAATGTCACAATATTGCTAAGGTGAACTATGAAACTTGTTTCAATATTTTGACCTGCAGGTAGTAGGTAACCAGTTATTTAAGTGTTTGAATATAAAACATATATGTATATAGAGAAGGATATATAAAGGAATTAAACTTTTTTGGTTTATTTTTTTTAAATCTTATGGTAAAGAATAGGTATTAAAAACAGGCAATGTCATCACAGTAATTTTTTGTTTATTCATTTCATTACAGATTTGAAGACATAATTTATAAAGAAACTATTTAAAACTGTGGCGTACAAAGCGACTACCTATATTCAGTACATGCAATTATAATTATTATCACTGTTCGCTACCCATGTTTATTTCTACAACAAATTTCTACTAGAAAACTTGCGATGTAATTTAGCTTCAGTACATTTAATTCACATTTATATATGAACATTGTGTGATATATTTTAACACCTACTTTGAATGTTGTCGTTTTTAGACGCTTTAGATTCAAATGTATAAATAAAAGTATCGCTATGTAGGTATATGTGTTTCTGCAGTTTTATTCCTAATTTATATTAATTCATATGTTAGGGTACTAGTCGTACTAATTTAATTGTCACTATAGTCCATTTATGAACTTGTTGGAGATAATTGTTGATGTCCACGGACTGATTTGATACTTAATAAATAAAAAATAATGTTGCTACACAACATTGAAAGAAAAAAAAGTCCGCTACCTTGTTAAAAAGAAAAAAAATTACACAGCTTAAAAAAGAAAAAAAAATAATGCTATCAAAACGCACAAGCAATTGCGATTCCGAGTAATATTCGATATTCGATTACAGCCCGATCCGGTGCATACAGTATAAATAGAGTTGCATAGTGTCTGCGTGACGCGCCGGGTCACCCGAGACGCTAATGTGCGCTGAGTCGATACACATGGCGCGATCGAATTAGAGTGGCCATTTTGAAAATCATATACAGTTGCCATCACGAATAAGATGGTAGAATACGTTCTGTATATTCAAATTAAAGCTTTATATAATTGTCTTAAGACTCATTGTAGTATTTGTTTAATTTAAAATTTCAAGGGTCTGGTATTGCTTTGTAAATGTAATGCAAGCCTGTAATCCCCGAAGGGGTAGGCAGAGGAGTGTAGTATACTCCTAAGTTTCACCAGTTACGTTTACGTCCCGTGGAATAGGTGGTGAGCCTATTGCCATACACCGGGCACAAATCCAGACTTCGAGTCACTACTAGAAATTCTAAATTAGAAAAGCCCAATAGTACCCGTTCCGCGATTTGAAGCTAGTACCTCCCGATCGCCAGTCGCACTTGCAACCATTCGACCAACGAAGCAGCCTATTATTACTAATATTGCTTTATCAGGGGTCTAAAAGCACTATTCGACTTTTACGTTAATAGCTGATTGCTCAAACTGATGATGATAATATGACACTAGCTTGTCTTAAAGTGGTAACATAATCGAAATGATCAGTATCATCGTAGAATCGATGTAAATACGGAAGCGAGGCCGAATTTGTGGCAGTACAGCTACAATATAAAGTATTGTTTTAATTTTTTAGCTTTGAAATCTTTATTCTATAACTAAGAACATGGGTATAAAAGCTAATATTACACAAGGTTCTAATAATGGACATGGAACTATTTAACTGTGCTACTGCATGTTTCTGCTGTTGACGGGTCTCTCCCACTACTGCGTGGGGCCTAAAGCGCATACTATTAAGCTTTTTTTTAATGTGTCTGCCGGAATTTTAAACGGCCTGTACGACCGCCCTCGAGGTTTAACCAATTATCTAAATAATGTTCCTTGTGTGTCGATAACCATATCAGGGTATGATCTGATGATTGCTGATGAAGACTTTATTAATTAAATTGAGTGAACATTATTATTGTATCACACGTTGCAGCGTGTTGGACCCCGCGCGCGACGCAAATAGCCCAGTCAGCTGGGGTGCGCTCTCTGTTGTGTAGTGACGCGGCTTAATTCATTCGAACTGTCACCGTGCGGTGTCACTGTCAAAATAACATTTAATGTCACATCTTCGGATCTTCGTATGTAGATTATTAAAAGGTGACATGATTTAATGGAGGTATAAAACGGTAGCGCAATTTTTTGTCGTTTAAAAATGGGGTAAAGTTATTGAGTTGTGCGTATATTGTAAAGGCACATGTGGTCTGGTTAAGATATGACGTTAGCAAATCGCGAAAAAATGCAACTAATTAAAAATTTAAAGTGATTGCGTATTGTCTATAATTTCAATTTTCTAATTTTTGGCTGTAATCTTGATTAATTAATGATAATTATGCAGCTATTTTTATTAAAATATTTATGATATTTAGATAGACATAAATATGAAGTGATCACGAGCCTTCGTAAAAACTAAGTTCCAGTTTCACGTTACCACCACGCGCAAGAGCCGATTATCAGGGTGGCAGCGTCCAGAGGGTGGAGGGAGGGCGCCCGAAATAGCCGGCACGGGACCGGGGAGCATCTGCCCGGTATAAATAGCACCCTCAATGTAGTATCAAGGACGTCAATGTTTATGTCACGTAATTGCTCCTTTACTCATTGTCAGTTCGTTTGAATGTACTGGAAATTTGGCAACGAATGTTGATATAAGCGGGCAACTCGACCGCAATCACGTGAGATATGGGAAAAATATAGCAACTCAGTTATAGTCGTGAGATATATGGGAAAAATATTGTAACTTATTATTCGTCATAATTATGAGAGATTTGGGAAAAATATGGTAACTTAGTTATAATCGTGAAATATGTATGTATATCCGAAAAGTATAATAACTCAGCCTTATGCGAGTCATGGAGGTAAAAATGCATTATCTTTATTCCTACTTTGTGTAGTAAACATTACATTGCAAAACAATAATTATAATTAATAATTACGTGTACTTGATGGGTGATGAAGTGTGAATGCGAGAGTAAGCCATTGCATATTACGCATCACCCATTGAAATAGAAGGATAAAATATCAAACTAAAGAGGTTGTCATGTAAAGTAAAGAAATCTTTTTGTATGTCTACTAGGACACTTCAATTTACATAAGATACATAATATAATACGTATATGCAACATTTAATAAAAGTGTTCCGTTATATAATACCCGTTACAATTAATTAGCCAAAATTCATCAGATTATGAAAGGGAAATGAGATGGTCGATATATTTGAATTACAACTTCCTTTGCATGAAACCCTAAATCGAAAGCCACATTTGGTTGGCAGTTTTTGCTCCGAACATTCCTATAAAATGTTTATCACCGTCGCCCGTTGCGTGCACATGTGGCAAGCCTCTTCAGAGATTATTCTAAAATTTCCAGATTGCCACCCCCGGCAAAAAACAAATAAATCCAAGGCCTCGCACAAAAAATGACCCGAATACTCGAGTAGATTGCATTCTCCCTTAAATCCAGATTTACAGTTATCTCAGTTACAAATGGCGTTTGAAAAATTACCGCGTTTTATGTGTTCTATGGTCGTCGAAATATTTCGGTTAGTTGCTTTGTCTATGGTTGATATGGATCAAATGTTATTAAATATGCCGTTGAATTATGAAAGAGAAAGTTCATGAAAATGTTCTAAATTGCAGTTATTTGAGGAAAAAATAAAACGTGTATTATTGGTAATTATTCGTTAACTAACGGAAATACTTGAGATAATATGTCAATGTAATTATGTATAAATACATTTTTATACGGACTATTTGATACTAACTACCACAATAATCTAAAAATTGTAACGAAACCCTAAAATGTAGTTATCCCTATATAATACGCAGGGATAACAAGGATGGTGCTTCCCTAACAGAGTGGTGTACAGCGAATATGTTTATGTTATGCATTTGTATGTGGCGGGGGTGGCGGTGCCGGCAGCCCGCGGGTTATCATTTCCTTTTCTCATTTTAAATTTACAACATATTCTTTTTTGTTCTTGCGTGCCAGGAAGCTGCACTTTTATTTTTACGACATCGACTAAATATTGTTTTTATGTAAGGGGTTTGCGTGAAAATAATGTACCTACGTTGATAACCATAATGCCTGTATTTAGTTATATAGATATAAAGTCGAAAATATTGGAAGTCACACAATTGAACACATTTAAAGTAATTAATAAATATGCAATGCGACCGAAATCTGTAATAATAAATAAATATGGTCATCCGTTTGCAAATTACGTAGTTCCCTTGCCTTTGGTAACTACGCGGCTGATAGACTACTATCCACCTATATAGACACTTACTTTGTAAACATCATCAATAACTTCTGGATTGGAACCAAACCCACAACCAGTGGCTCAGTTAGTTTCACTAATTACTGAACTAACGGAAAAATCAGCTAAAAATATCGTAGACATATAATTATCTATATAGAAAACATTTTGTTTGACCTGGTGATTTCTTGGTAGGCGCGTCACTAGAAAAATCGAGTGTGCGATAGTAAAATCTGGAAACAACAAAGCAAAAAATTGTGTTATTTTGTTTCCGAGCGCACAATATGGGGCGCTCCGCTCGATAAAGTATCGAACAACAATTTCACTGTTTATATGCGTAATTGTTTATTAGGTCGGAATAGGGCTGTCACGTAACAAGACGGACGGGAAGTGATAGATAAGAACTGATTTGTCATTGGATTTTGGAATATAAATTATTTTTTTATAAGATACTATGTTGGAGATATCCATGTCGGAGCGGCGAGAGATTACATCCTCCAACCGTATGTCGGGATACAGGATGTCATAAGAGGCTACTAAGTCAGGCGCTGGCTCGCGGTATGTCACAGCCTACCAGCTAAATGCAATGGTCGACTACGGGCGGCAGCGTAGTCAGTGCAGAAAGCTGTTCTATGCGAGGGCAATTGAGAAAGCATCATGACCATCGTGCATACCAAAAAACACCATAAATCATAAATCACCTGTCATTGTGTGGAATATAAATCATTAATATTCAACGTAACTTCACGCCTGTAATCCCCGAAGAGGTAGGCAGAGGAATGCAGAACACTCCCACGTTTCACCGGTTACG